>JARWIR010000013.1:23031142-23208411 GCA_029959085.1 Nemophila menziesii | reverse complement strand
CTAATTGATTTGGAAATTTATGATCAGTCCATTCCTATATAGGATAATCAAGATTTAAAATTTGCAACAGTTCCTTATCAAAGTAGCATAATTGGTTGTGTCTCTGCATCTTGGCAAAGTTTCCGACTTATGGTACTTTGGTTATTGCAAACTTCGGTTTCTATGCATCAAAGCATACTTCAAGTAGAATGATTAATTATTTAATCTGATGAGGAAGCTTCAACGGATGCTACCAGCAGCCTGGTTTTTTTCTTCAACCTCAGTAGCAACAAGCATTGGAATCCATTTTTGACATCATAGTGTGGGTGAAGCGGCCGTGTAAATAACATTGAGTCTCAGCTGCTATTTGTTGCATGGTTTTTTATCATAAGATGCACAAGATTCGATTGGAGAAACACATTTCTGGTGAGTTACAAGATTGAATTGAAGAAATGTTAGGTGTTGAAACACTGGACCTTTCCGTGAATAATTTTTCAGGGGCACTTCCAAGTTCAGTGGAGAGCTTCAGTCATTAAAGGGGTTAAATAAAAACAATGTCTTCATCACTAGCTTACCTGAGAATTGAGATTATCGTTGGCCAAGAGTAGAAAACTTGCTGGTCTTAGACGTGCAACTTTTGTATAGGATAGGGATCAAGATATTGTTGCAGTGATTTGTGTACTATTTTAAAGTCAAAGATACTTGAGCTTCATTGATTTCTAACAACCATTTATTTTGTTATATAAAAAATTGCACAAAAAATTGACCAAAAAATAATTGATCACAATCCGACAAACCAAGATAATATTAAATTCTATAACAATTTAACAACTCCAAACAAGTGCTACTATTTTATTGATCGCACATATGTTACAGATCATGCCAAATTACTGTAGAAAAAAACAAAAATGTTGTAACACTTATGACTTTTACAAAGTAATTGTGAAGTTAGTTATCCAATTAACTTATAATTGATTTCTTGATCTTGTTTTCTTCGCGAATAATATGTTAATCAGGGAATCGAGTATGACTGGAGTGCTTATATTAGAATCCCTACCGAGACAAGATCTGGACCCGCTGCAAAGTTAGTTGTCCAATCTTCGAGTAAGTAGCAGAAACAGCCGCCACGACTTTAATATTTACTCCTCCACCTTTAGAAAATTCACATGCTTCACTAAAGAGTCTAATCTCAGCAAGAGTAAAATAAAACAATAAATAGATAGACCCAGGGCATTAAATGCCACTTCTTCAATATAAGGACCTATGGTGCAATTAAATTTTAAAAAAAATAGAGATATCACTCAACCTGCAACGAGCAGCTTTCACATGTCAAAGCACGACTGAGGATCACATGGCTTCCTTGACATTGTTTTCTCCAATAAAGCTGGGGTAGGTTTGCTCATTCAGACAAAAGAAAATGAATGATTAGTAATATTGCATAAAAAGTCCCTATAAAAAATTGCATCAGATGGAATATCAGGAGCATAAATGCTGAAATACTTGGAGGAGGCGGAGAGAGTGAGAGAGAGGCGACGAAGTTTACAAAGAGAGAGTAAAATGAGGGTTTCTGATACTTTTTGCATCTTTTATATAATATCTATATAATCTTTCTTTTAAATGCTATAGTGTACGGGTCCAACCGGGTTGGACCCCATGGTAAAAGAAGAATGAGAGACTCGGGGTTAATAGCTCGGGGTTTTTAAATTAAAAGGGAGACCCAAGGTATTTTTGGGCATAGGGTATTTATACCCAATATCCCTTTATATTTTTACCCGTATTGGGTCGGGTTTACCAATAGCAAAAGTCTTGCTTACCCTTAATAAATATTGAGGTTAGCCAATAAAGGTGTACTTCATGGGAGTTTATACTATTTATGCTCGCATGTATCTGAAGATGTGGAAGAATATATTGAATTCATTTTCTCATTCTTTTCTTAATTAGAATGTTTTGTGATTAGTAGGTGGATATTTAACAAAGTAGACAAGGAGAAGAACAAGAGATGGAGTATTCCAGGATTCTCTTAGCGGATGGAAAAAAATTGAGGAATTGAGACATCGTTGTAGTCTGATTAATTTGAGGTTTGAATGTTTGTATTTCACATGTTGCAATGGAACAAAATTCACCGTATTATTGAGTAGATGGTCAAGGCATATGCCAACTCTGATTGGTAGACACTTTTCCCACATAAGAGGTTCATCACCTGGCCTGAGCCTTACCAAATCACGATCTCACCTTGCTCCTTAGACCAAACCTCATCTTTTTTGCTTTGAGGTTGTGTCGTTCCTTTGTAAGGACTTTCAATTTTTTGTTAGAGAGAAATGGGACGTGAATCAACTAGATATAGGGGTTAACAATCTATCTATTCAGAAACATTGTAATAAATGGAAGGAATATTCCCTTTGGGACTTTTATAGAAATAAGAGCTCGCTGACAACTAGACCATGTGGTATTCAGACATCTTGCAATATTCGTATAACTTGTCACTACGCCAGCTAGAGAATATGTTCGCATATAACCCCACTTTCTAGGTTGTTTCACTATGAAAAGATCTTAGGTGATTAATTTTTAAATATTTGTTTATGCTATCTCATTTCATGCATCATTTTTCATCAAAGCACTTGTAAAAACATAGTTTTTTTCCTTCACCTTTGACCTTCTATGCTTTAGTTTTATATTACAAATATAGAGGTCATATTTTATTGTGTGTTTATTATTCGATCTTAAGATAAACACATATTTGTGCATACATGCATTGTGACATTTACCTTTTTTAAATCATTCCCCTCCAAGCATCTTCTTATAGAAAAAAATATGTTTGTCTCACTAGCATTAAGATTTTCACTTTTTGGTCATAATTATTTATGTGTTTAGAATTAGACTTTAAGTTTAATTACAAAGTTTCTCGGTGGAGGTAGAGGTGTGATAAATTAATAGATAAATAAGGATAATAATAAAGGACACACACCATATACTACCACAAAAAACTCACTGCAATTGTACAAATCGCTTGCAAGTTATATTTAATATGTAAGATTCGTTCTTAGGGATTTATCGATTAGCTCAAACTCGTGTTTAGATGAGAAAGAGCAGTAGGGATTAATTGTGAAACTAAAAGACAAAACAAAAGATAAATATTTGTTTGATTTTCTAGAAACTAATACAAATAAATAATCTAACCGAATTGGGATGAAAAATATAGCTTAGGTTTGCTAGTATGAACCTATCCTTCTAAAACAATATTCTAATTATAAGGGTGATTTAAGCATTAAGCAAGTATAAATAGCCAGGATTCTATATTCCTCCTAACTCCCGTCAGGGTAGACTTAGGTGGCAACCTCAACACTACCAGGGGACTTAGGGTAAGGAGACCCTGCGCGATGATCAGTGGTCAAAATTAAACCTTACTGACTATCTAATTAAGCAAGTCTGTCAAGATCATGGTGTCGCCTAGGGTGTGATAAAATTAATACAAATAAAGGTCAAGAAAACTACGCACTCTCACCCTAGACAGGCACAGTACTGCAAGTATTACAGGACGTATGCAATTTTTAGTTAGTAAGTTGAGTTCGTTCTCAGGGACTTAAGTGTGTTAATCACGTGGGTAGGAATAACGAGTAAGAAGTAAATAATTAAAGACAAAAATTAAAGAGATATAAATTCGAAATTAATTAAACTAAGAAATTAAAAGACAATAAAATAAAATACGAAGAATATGAGATGAGAGATATAGCTTAGGTTTTGCTAGTATGCACTAATCCTTCTAATTCTTTCTATTAGATCTAGTTAATAAGAGAGAATATTAGCTCTTGTATACTTAGTCAGGATTCTAATTCCCATACCTTAGACCTTGAGAGCGACTAAGGGGGCTACGGTACAACCAAGAAGCTGTTTCAAATAGGGTTATCAAACGCTACTAAGGCCCTAAGCAAACAATTCATTCATTGGTGATATGGTGATTAAAACAAACCCTAATGACTATCTAGTTAGAATCAGTTTTGTCAGGACTAATATCGGACGCTAGATGTTATGTGGTGGTTCAATAATTAGACACCTAGCTAAGGCGATCATCTAACTACTATTAAGGTAATCCTAAACGTTGCGCACCGCAAGGAAAACAAGCATTAAATCAAAACACATAATCAAATATAAGAGTAAGCAGCTAATATCAATTTAAAACATGTAATTCCCAAATAAACTTAGATAGAAAGAAACTAGAATTCATAGATTATACATTAATGCAAAACCCAAGCTATGGGGAGTTTAGTTCATACCTGATGGAAATAAACTAAAAGAAATTACAAAAGACATCATCTTGCTCTCTACAATAAACTGGAAGAATAAAACCTTAAGGACTAATTACTATGAGGCAAGGATATCTTACAAGTGATATAAGGGTGTATTTATAGGTGTTTAGAAGACCTAATTCGTTTTCTTGAGGGAGAGGTAGAGTAGTGGACTCCAAGCCCAACTCAAATTCGTATGCAAATAAAGATAAACACTGCTGGACTGTTTTGAGAATATCTTCTTCGTTATTGGTCGGTTTTTGGTCCATAATATACCAAAAGAATCCTCACAGAATTATCTACGTCCCTATGAAACGAATTTACCAAAATCGGCTTCCTTTTTGGAGTTATCACCACTTCTTTAGGCGTTGCTGCAGAAATTCAGATTTAGGCAGCTTTTCCTTTTCCATAATTTTAGCTTTTATTTCCTTATCTCCAATTACCATGCTAATCTCTTTCCATATATTGTAGTCTTTGACTTGGACTCTAATTAATCTCCATAATTATCTTTAAAGCTTCACACTAAATAAACAATTAAACCCAATATGCTCTAAAAATATTATTTTACTAAATCAAGACTCAAAATAGGAAAATGCACTATTTCTCAAGAAAATCAATTAGAAAGACTTCTAAATCACTAAAAATGATGTCTCATCTTAATATAAATCTATCACAAATGAGGAGACATCAAAACCCCCAACTTAAAGTTGTATCGTCCCAATACAATAAAGATAAAAATAAAGGGAAGTCTATAAATACACACTTATAAAATTCTCAACACAATGGGAAGAACATAGCAGAATATATAGAATAAACCTAAAGCAACAACTCAGAAAATTTCATGCAATAATACTTATAAACTACATACCTGTACACTTCTCATATCCACAGTCAACACGGCTTGAATTCAAGATCAGATTAGTTTCGCAATGTAAGAAGGATTGAGACTTTACTCAGGACCCAAGGAAGCTATAGATTGTTCATCAAACCTCACTAGTATTCAAAGATCCATTAAACTACTCTCTAATGGCTCAATCACTTCTCAATTACATAGCAAAGAATCAAAAGGTCTTTAAGGTCGTAATTTAGGCTTAGGGACGGTATGATAGTATATTTGGATAATTTGGAGTGAGCTTTTGGCTCTCTCCTCACTAGTCATCAACGAATCGCCCTAGAGCTTGAGTTACTCTCATACAATGTTTCTCACTCAACCCAATGAATTCCTTGATGCACAATTTAGCATCCCCAATAACCCAATTAAAGCATAAGATGTTCACATAAAAAATTCCACTTTGCCGGTCCGAATATATATATTTTCTTTTCAACTCAATTTCTTTTCTATAGCTATGACTCTCTATTTAATGTTGATATATCACGCTAATTTCCTCATATATATATTTTTTCTTTTAATGCCCTTGTTGGCAAAATTAGCTCGTAGCTTCTTTTTCATTCACTATTACCCCGGCAAAGGGTTACAATAAAAATATGTGAATCATCATCAATATAAAGCACAAAGCACAATAAATACGCTCCAAAAATCCCATCCCACTAACAATTCCCATAATGGTGGACCCACCACCCCAAACTCAAGCTCTAAAACAACTTTCTATGCATCGCGATTCGAGAGCGGGTCATATGGAAAAGTCCTATAATCTAAAGGGATATGGCTTATAACGTGTTTCAATAAAAAGCTTTAGAAAGGCTAGAGGGGGATGAGAAGGATATAGCATATAAAATCAAAATTAACAAGGTGGGAAGGTATAAAAAGGCTCAAATGGCTTCAAATATGAAAGAACCGCCTTAATCACTTTCTACACTATGTAATTTCGTTGTTTTCTTACCTTTAGCACTTTCATCAAATGGTTTATCAACTAGCTTGGATCTCACGGCCTACACACTTCTCAAGGTTCCCTGAGATCGAACATACTTTCTATCGCATTGCCCACTAATCTTTTCTTTACTATCAACGTGTGTTTTCCTGCAAATGCTCAAAGCATACAAATAAAATAGCTCATAAACATATTACTTTCTATCATCAATCTATTGAGCTTATGCTTTCAAGCTATTAAACACACTCTACATCTAATTCCCATGTATCAAAAATTTTAATTTCTACCTAAAAACAGAAAAATAGAGATGAGAGACAACGAATCCCCACACCCCCAACTCAAAAATGAGCCGTGTCCCCACGACTCGAAAAAGACTCGAAACAAAAATTAAAATTAGCAAATAAAAGCATTTACAGAAATGGTAAGGAAGAAAGAGAACATACTCTCGAGGCTATTGCCTCGCATCATTGACATCCAAGGTTGGATTTGCTGGACCTTTCGTTAATTGCTCGAGGAGTTTCATGATGTGCACTTTATTAGCGTTGATTTGTGCCACATCATTGACTAAGGAAGTTTGAGCTGTTTCGAATTTCGTTAAACGCTCCTCCATCTTCTCTTGCCAATTTTGCTCCTTTTCTTCTTCCGAGACTTGCGTAGAACCCGCTCTTCGAAAGATGTCCTTGATCCAAGCATTATCAATATAACTCGTCTTAAACTCGAGTTTATCTTCTTCACCCAATGTAATATTCGCTTTTCGCACAAGACACGTGATCATAGTAGGAAATTAAACATTATATACCGATTTAGGAGAGACCGAAAATCGTATCACCTCCTCATAGATCAACTGTGCCACATCTACTTCTTCTCCTCTCAAAATACAGTCCAAAAGTAGAGCGTTCTTCATAGTCACATCCAAAGTTCGTGTGTTTCCAAAGACATTAGGAATAAGGAAATTGTGCCATATTCTTGCATCCGGTTGAAGATATTTGTAAGGCCAAGGTGCCTTCAATTCTCCTTTATGTGATTGCACTTTATCCTTGTCTAATACATGCTCAAAAAGTAATTCCTCATCAAAGATTTTTCGTTTAGCAACCGCTTCTTCAAATTTGCAATAACCTTTCAGTTTCTTAAACTTGAAGTGGTTTCTAATCTCCTCAACTGTGAAAGGAACTAGCTTTCCTCTAATCGGAACACAATCTTTACTATCTCGGCTAAAGAGGCCCAAATGGAATTCCAAAACTAACTCATGACATAATTCAGAACGTCTTACCATGAACGTAGACCAACCCAATTTCGCACCAAGCTCTAAGAATCTTTCGTATTCTCCTGTACCAACTTCTTCCTTGAATACTTTCTCATAAGCAAAAGGTAGTTCTTTCAATTGTTTCTCTGCAGAAGCTTTCAGGGCCCTTGAAGCTTCCTCTTTCTCCTTGGGTGTAGGACCTTGTGGAAGTTGTGTTTTCTCCTTTGGATAAAAGTAAAGCTTTTTATCATTACGATCAAGCAAAGGTATCGCATCATCTTCTACTTTGTCTTTACCCTTTGATTTAGAACTAGAACCTTTGTTATTTGATTTCTTCTTGATTAAATCCAACCCCTTGCTTTTCTTCACCTCCCTCTTGTTAGCTAATATTGTTGTTCTATTAGTCATCCTCAATTAACCCCCAACTCAAAGCTTTAGCAACCCTTGAAATTTGAACTTGTGAATTTTTGGTTGAACAAGCTTGATTTGGCTTAGGAAATATGAATGGATGATGAATCTCTATGTGGGTGAGGTGTATGTGTAATGGGTTGGCTTGGATTTAAGAAATTGTAGGATGAATTGTGAAAATTTGAGGATTCTTCAATTGATTGTGTTTGGTGAGGATTGGGTGCTTGAATTTCTCTTGTAATGATGTGGAGAGAAGATTTGATGTGTTTTTCTTGATGATTGGGTAGTGTTTTGATGATTGGTGAAGGTTTTTATGAGCTTTAATAGAGTTGGGGGAGTTTTGGAGAAGAGAAATAGGCTTAAGGTTTATGAAATTCGTACTAATGAGCATTATACCTCTTTTATAACCAAAATCCCGTAACTTTCTCTCTCTACCGGCGCCGCGCGGTGCATAGGTGCGGTACATGGGTGTACCGCATGGGTGCACCGCAACTTCTGTAGCTTGAAAATTTTTGCTTCGGCAAAATACGCGTGGTACCTAGCCCGTGGCACGAGTTTTGGGCGTGCGGTATAGGGGTGCGGTACAGGGATGCACCGCACGGGTTTTTCTTGTCTCGGCATAGAACCCGTGGCTCCTAGCCGTGGTACGGGTTTTTGTCCTCTGCGGTACACCGCGGCTGAGGTGCGGTATACCGCACCGATGGTGTATCCTTTCCGAAAATTTTTGTTTCTTCCCTAACTCGATTTCTCCAATACCTAAGCATAAAAAACACTAATACCTTCCTCAAATATGCAATATCAACTAAAAATAACTAAACTAAACATAAACTAATAATGTAAAAGACATAAAAAGTAAAAAAAACTACGGGTTGTCTCCCGTACAGCACTTTTGTTTAACGTCTTTCAAAGTTAGACGTGTTACCTCTATCAAGATTTGCGAATATAGCCTCCCCAACAACGAGTTAGGCTATGAACGTCAACTAATCTGCGCTTGAACCCAGTTTTGGGTTGGATTTCTATCACCTTGGCTGAAACAACCTTAATGACAATGAATGGTCCCATCCACGAGTCTTTGAAACTTTGTGGCCTATTCTCGCGTTTGTGAGCTTTCCATAGAACTTCATGGCCAACCCCAAACTCAATGTTTGGCTCAGTATCCACATGTTTTAAGTGGATCTTCTCAGGAGGGACTTTGTGATGTGAAAGGCTATGGATGACAGGAACGGTGGCATCTAACTTCCTTGGTTTCTTTCCCAAGACATAGAAGGTCTCGGATACGTTCTTTGCGTGAAGGGTAATGGTCCCTTCTTGGAAGTTGATGACACTTTGACTTGTGGCCATGAAAGGCCGTCCAAGTATGATTGGAACCTGCTTATCTGCATCAAACTCAAGTATAACAAAGTCAGTAGGGATGACGATATTACCTGCACGGACTAAGACGTCCTCCACTGTTCCCCATGTCCTGGTAACTGAGTTGTCAGCGAACTGCAACTTCACTGGAGTTTTCTCTGATTTCTGAAGTCCAAGTCTCTCGAACACGGACTTAGGCATAAGATTCACGCCGGAACCCACATCATACATAGCTTTCAACTTGAGCATACCATTTATTTGGATAGGAAGGTTGAAACTTCCTGGATCTTTAAGCTTTGTTGGTAGCTCTCGTTCACTTCTTCTTGAAACTCTCAGATTCTCTTTTGGGATCTCTACACTCGCTTCTTTCTCAGGAATAACTTGCGTAAAAACTTGTTGCGGTGTAAGTCCTTTCTTCGCAATCTCAAGCATTTGGGCGTTGATATTTTCAGGTTTGTACGCCTATACAAATGTCTTGAGTACAGTGTCATCCTTTGGATTTGTATCAGGAATAGTTGATGACACTGGTTGAACCATAGGTGGCGGTTCCACCTTCTCTTCTTCTTTTTCTTCTTGCACAGCAGGTGCAACTTCATCTTCAACTTTTGAATTTAGCTCAGCTTGATAATCCATAACCGATCGTATTTCCTCTTGCATCTTCTTCAGAAGTTGTATAAACTCGTTTTTTTCAGGACCGTCCTCTACATAAACCTCAGAACAGTCAGATTCCACGAGGCTAGACTTGATTGGTTCTTCTTCGGTACTTGGAACTTCCACGGCACTAACGGCAGCATGCGGTACTTCCTTTTCTTCTTCAATTTCAAGGCAAATAGCCTTACAAGCTTCGAACCCAGCATTGTCATCACCTCCTTCGATTGCCTTCACTTCTTTCTGTTCCATTAAATTCGTTAAAACTCTGTTTAATTGTTCTACTTGATTACTTAAAATCTGAAGTGCGGCATCTTGTCCTCGGACTTTTTCTTCCTGAGCATTCATATTAGTGTTTAAACGGTTCAAGGTTTGTATTATCTGTTGATTATCGATAGATCCTTCTTGAGGATATTGAGGTAAAGATTTCTGATCTAACGCATCGGTATAGGAATCTTGAACAGGTTGTTGAGGGGGAGCAGGTCTATTTTGATATTGATTTTGGTACTGACCTCTCGGTTGGTAAGAGTTGTTCTGGGGTCGCGGTTGATAATTACCAGGATTAGCGGCCCTTTGTGGATTTGAATACTGCATATCCGGATGGTTTCGGTTACCCCATTGATAACCTCCGCGGTTGGATATAAAGTTAACAGATTGTGGATTTGATTCGCACTCTTCCCATGTATGATTATTAACCCCACATTGTTGACAACCTCGTGCTTCTTGTACTACGTTTGCAGTGGCTAAATTCTTTTGCATCTCTAACTTCAGCTCTTTGATTTGATTTTCTAATGCAGATATTTGAGCTGAGTTCGCAGTTTCTGCATCTAAACGAAGCGTTCCTCGGGTCTTTGCTACAGAAGTGATATACTATATGCGTCCTAGAAGGGGGGTTGAATAGGACAATAGAAATTAATCGGCTAATTTTATTTCAAGTAAATAAAATTAAAAGCTAATTTGAATCCTATTGTATTAGCAAACTAAATAGTATAGAACTAGATAATCCTAATAGACAATAATATCAAACTATTCAAGTAGGCATTTTATCAAGCATATAGAGTGCGGAAATGTAAAGAGAGTAGAGATAGAATACGATACACAACGATGTATAGTGGTTCGGTTTCCCTACATCCACTACCTAAGGAAGCCTCCTTAGGATTTGCAAGATTCTCACTAATCTTCGTAACTCTTAACCGGGTGAGATACAAACCCTTACAACCACTTCAAAAACCCTTTGAAGGAAATACACTTGTGTTATCACCAACACAAGGAACCAAGCATAAACCTATGCTCACACTACTCTCTTAATCTATTACAAGAACTAAGAGGAAAGGGAAAAGTGTTTAGGGGTGCTTGTTAAAGCTTTGTAACTAAACTCCTAAATGAGTAGATAGAACTAATTAGCTTCACAATAAATATGACTTGAATGCTCCTTTGAAACCTCCTTGAATGATAGAATTAATTGCTCTTAAGATTGGTAGATGGAAGGCTTGAGTTGTGTCTTGAATGAACTCCATTTTATAGCTGAAAAGATGGTCCAACGGTCATAAAGCTTCTCTCTAACGGATCTATTAATCTCCCAACGGATATAAGCTTTGTCCTCTAGTAATAGAGCTGAAACCCTGTCGTGCGGTGTACCGCGGGTAGGGTCCGGTGCACCGCGTGACTGTTCGACTGACTTTTGAGCTTACTGGTCGGACCATGTAGTGTACCGCATGCCTGCACCGTGTAGTGGTCCGGTGTACCGTGACAGTGGTCCGGTGTACCGTGCAGATTTTATGAGCTTACTGGTCGGACCATGTAGTGTACCGTGTGACTGGTCCGTGATCTGCGGTGTACCGCGTGATTCCTCCGGTGCACCGCGGCACTGTTCTTTTGAATATTTAAGCTAAGTCAAATGAAGTGAGCACAACTAATCTAATGAGGGGGTTTTGGAAAACATCTAAAGTATATAAAAATGAATTTTAGTTTAAAGGATGATTTGTCGAATATTAAAACGGGAATAAAAACAAGGTGAGGCTAACAATCTCCCCCTTTTTGATGTTTGACAAATCATAAACTTTTGAAGATGCCTAAGATTAAGTTTTGAACAAAAACTCCCCCTCAACCTAATCACTAGAGTTTTTATAAAAACTCCCCCTCACAAAATGCATTTTAAAAAGTTCAACTAAAATTTCTCCCCCTTTGTCAACAACAAAAAGAACACAAGCAACAATTTTTCGAAAATTTCAAGGGGTCAAAACACATTTTGAGTAAAAAACAAGGACTAAAGGAATAAATGGATAACAATTAGAAGCTTCAAAGAACCTATAACATCAAGAAAAGATTAGCAACAAGATTATATACACAAAAAGCTCTAAACAAAAACATGACATGAAAGAAGGGTTAGAGAATTTGCATGCCAATCTCACAACGAATTTTCTCAAAAAGATCTTGGGGTAGAGGTTTCGTAAAGATATCGGCTAGTTGATTTTCCGAAGTGACAAATTCAAGAACAATGTCCCCTTTTTGAGTGTGATCCCGGATAAAATGATGACGGATTTCTATGTGTTTTGTTCTAGAGTGTTGAATGGGATTTTTGGTAAGATTTATAGCACTAGTGTTATCACAACGAATGGGAACACGATCATACTCTAGGCCAAAATCTAGTAAGGTTTGTTTCATCCAAAGAACTTGAGTCACACAATTTCCGGCCGCAACATATTCGGCTTCGGCCGTGGATAAAGCAACACTATTTTGTTTTCTACTAGACCAAGAAACAAGGGATTGACCTAAGAATTGGCAACTACCACTAGTACTCTTCCTATCAAGTCTACAACCGGCATAATCGGCATCCGAATAACCTATTAGTTCAAAGGAGGTAAATCTTGGGTACCAAAGTCCTAGACTAAGGGTTCCTTTCAAATACCTAAAAATACGCTTAACGGCACTAAGATGGGTTTCTTTGGGAGAAGATTGAAATCTAGCACAAAGACACACGGGGAACATAATATCGGGTCTAGAAGCGGTTAGATAAAGTAAGCTACCAATCATACCTCGATATAGTTTCTCATCAACATTCTTACCATCTTCATCTTTGTCTAATTTTGTGGATGTGCTCATTGGAGTTCCAATTTCCTTTGCATCTTCAAGGCCAAATTTTTTGATCAATTCTCTTGTGTATTTGGCTTGATTGACAAAGATACCATCTTTCATTTGCTTGATTTGAAGTCCAAGAAAGTAATTTAATTCTCCCATCATGCTCATCTCAAATTCCTTATGCATGCTTTTAGAAAAGTTCTCACAAAGATTTTCATTAGTAGCACCAAATATAATATCATCCACATAAATTTGAACAAGAAGGATATCTTTTGAAGACCTTTTGATAAACAAAGTGGAGTCAATTTTTCCTCTTTTAAAACCATCATCTAATAAAAATTTGCTTAATCGTTCATACCAAGCACGAGGTGCTTGTTTTAAACCATATAAAGCTTTTGAAAGTTTAAAAACATGGTTTGGAAATTTTGGATCCTCAAAACCCGGAGGTTGTTTAACAAAAACTTCCTCGTCTATAAAACCATTTAAAAAAGCACTTTTGACATCCATTTGGTAAAGTTTAAAATTCATATAGCAAGCAAAAGCAAGTAGCATACGAATAGATTCAAGTCTAGCTACGGGAGCAAAAGTTTCATCGAAATCAATACCTTCTTCTTGATTGTACCCTTGAGCAACTAACCTTGCTTTATTTCTAGTAATGATGCCGGTGTCATCTAGCTTGTTGCGAAATATCCACTTAGTGCCAATAATAGTGGGGCCAATTGGTTTCTCCATTAATGTCCAAACTTTGCTACGCTCAAATTGATTTAATTCCTCATGCATAGCATTAATCCAATGATCATCTAACAAAGCTTCTTTAATATTCTTGGGCTCAATTTGAGATAAGAAAGCTTGATGAGCACAAAGAGCAATAATACGGGAGCGAGTGGTAACACCTTCTTTTGGATCACCTAGAATTAAGTCACTTGGGTGATCTTTGATATGTTTCCAACACCTTGGTAAATCCGTACTAGCTTCATTTAACACTTGATCATTTTCCTTAAGAGATTCTTCATGAGATTTGACTTCTTGAATAGGAGATTCTAAGGGTTGATCTAGTGGAGTATCTTCAACAACATCTACCATTTTCTTGATACAAAACGGATTAGTCTCATCAAAGTCAACATGCATAGATTCCTCAATGGTACGAGTACGTTTGTTGAAAATGCGATAGGCTTTTCCTTTAGTGGAATAACCAAGAAAAATGCCTTCATCCGATTTAGCATCAAATTTTCCCAAATAGTCCCTAGTGTTAAGGATAAAACATTTGCACCCAAAAACACGAAAATAAGCAATAGTTGGTGGTCTACCATTCCAAAGCTCATAAGGGGTTTTCTTAATAAGGGGTCTAATAAGAACTCTATTTAACACATAACAAGCCGTATGGACGGCTTCACCCCAAAAGTATGTAGGCAAGCTATGTTCTTTTAGCATTGTTCTAGCCATTTCTTGTAGAGTTCGGTTTTTCCTTTCTACTACCCCATTTTGTTGGGGAGTTCTAGGGGCCGAAAAATTATGCTCAATCCCAAATTCATCACAAAAATGCACAAAAGGAGAATTCACGTATTCACTACCATTATCACTACGAATGCAAGTAATAGAGTAGCCTTTCTCATTTTGCACCTTTCTACAAAGTTTTGCAAATTCATTGAAGGCATCACTTTTCAAAGCAAGGAACATCACCCATGTGAATCTAGTGTAATCATCAACAACAACAAAGACATATCTAGACCCTCCTAGACTAGTGACATCAACGGGACCAAATAGGTCCATATGCAATAATTGAAGTGGCCTAACGGTGATGACCTTATTAATGGATTTAAAAGATGAACGATGTTGTTTACCAAGTTGACATGCATCACATAATTTATCTTTATCAAATTTGTAAATAGGCAAACCAACAACAAGATTTTTTCTAGATAATTTTGAAATCAAATCCATGCTAGCATGTCCTAAACGTCTATGCCAAAGCCAACTATCATTAACCACGGATAAGCATTTAATATTTTTGCACATAAGACTCTCAAGATCAACAACAAAAACATTATCCGATCTTTTTGCAATAAACATAGTATCTAACTCATCATTTTTGAAAACAACACATCTAGATGCTTCAAATTTAACACTAAAACCAACATCACAAAGTTGACTAATACTAAGCAAGTTAAAAGAGAGACCCTCAACAAGTAACACATTAGAGATAAGTAAAGAGTCCAAATTACCAATGTTACCTTTACCCAAAACGCGTTTCTTAGTGTTGTCGGCAAAAGTAACTTTATCACCTTTAGTTTTATATAAATTTGTAAATAATGATGGATTTCCGGTCATGTGTCTTGAGCATCCACTATCAAGTAGCCATATGTTTTGCTTCTTGATGCTCAACCCCTACAAACAAACGATAATTTAAGCTTTAGGTACCCAATTAGGATTGGGTCCATGAGGGTTAGTGGATTTTCTTTTTAAGACCCATTTAGGTCTTTTCCAAATTGGCACAAGAGATCCCAAATCTAACAATTTACGATAGTAACAATGAGATGCATCATGACCAAGTTTTTCACAATAGGTGCAAGAGATAGAAGATTTTGAAGAGGATGGAATTGCATTTGAAATTTTTGATTTTACAAAGACATTTTTCAAAGGTTTTTGGTGAGTGAATGGATCATATCCAACACCACTTTTTTCATTAGCCATTCTTTGAGAACCTAAAATCAAATCCAAGTTTTCTTGCCCACTAGTAAATTTTAAAATAATGGCATTTTGATCAACAATCTTTTTCTCTAACAAAGCTTTTTCTTCCAAAAGATTTTTCTCAATAAGATGAAGTTTCTCATTATCATCTATACATTCATCACAAAGATTTTGACAATCTTCCAAAGCTTTTAAAACCTCTTTAGTTCTATTTTTCTCAAATTCTAAATCTTTTGTTAAAACTTTGTTTGTTTCAATAGAATTTAAAAAATCATTATAAAGAGAATCAAATGCCTCATGAATATCTTGTTCACTAGCATCATCATTAGTTAAAGAGAGTTTGGATTTAGGAGTTACCTCATCATGATTTGCCATAAAGGCAAAGTGAGTAGTACCGGTATCATCATCCGAAGAAGCATCTTCATCATTCTCAACTTTTCCCATGAAGGCAACAAGATTGACATTTTCATTATCACTTTCTTCTTCATCCGAACTTTGAGTATCCCAAGTGATATTAGCATGCATAGCTCTTTTCGGTTTCTCCTTTTGAAGAAGAGGACAATAGGTTTTGATATGACCAACCTTCTTGCAATGATAGCAAGTAAGTTCATCTTGTTTGATAGCTCTATCATTCTTCTTGTAGGGTGTGGAAGAGCTTCCTTTTTTGGCAAAGCGTTTATATCTCATGAATTTTTTCATGTCTCTTGCTAGCATAGCTACTCCTTCATCTTCACTAGTTTCTTCTTCATGAGAGTTTTCTTCTTCACTTTCTTTCCTTTCTTTTCGTTCTTTCAACTTAGAACTCATGGCATGGAAAGCAATAGATTTCTTAATTTTCTTCTCCTCATCATCTCTTATCTTTTCTTCTTCAAGCACAAGTTCTTCCGTCATGAGGTTGCAAATGAGTTCATGAACCGTCATCTTTGAAAGATCTTTAGTGTCTCTTATAGAATTGATCTTTGTCTTGTATTTCCTTGGAAGAGCAAATAAGATTTTTCGGCATTGTTCCTTGTTGGTGTACTCTTGACCAAGAGTCTTCAAAGTGTTAACAATGTTAGAAAATCTTTGATGCATAGCATTCAAGGCTTCATCGGGCTCCATACGAAAGAGCTCATACTTTGTGATAAAGAGACCAATTTTGGTTTCTTTTATATCCTCCGTTCCTTGATAAGATAGCTCCAAGAGTTGCCACATTTCATGAGCGGAATTGCATTCACTCACTCTAGCATATTCCGTGACACTTAATCCATTGATGAGGATGTTCATAGCTTTGTTGTTTTTGGTAAGTTTAGCTATGTCTTGATCCGTGTAATCATCTTCATCTTTTAACACCGTTGTACTTCCGGCAACGTACGGAATGTAAGGACCCTTTTTGATAGCCATCCATAAAAAGTAATCGATTCCTTTCACATGAATCTCCATCTTCTTTTTCCAACCAAAGTAGTCTTTTCCTACAAAAAGCGGAGGTCTAGTAGAACATGAACCTTCCGGTTGATTAGAATCCATATCGTATTAACTCTAGAAACGATTAAGTACAATAGAGCTAGGCTCTGATACCAATTGATATACTATATGCGTCCTAGAAGGGGGGTTGAATAGGACAATAGAAATTAATCGGCTAATTTTATTTCAAGTAAATAAAATTAAAAGCTAATTTGAATCCTATTGTATTAGCAAACTAAATAGTATAGAACTAGATAATCCTAATAGACAATAATATCAAACTATTCAAGTAGGCATTTTATCAAGCATATAGAGTGCGGAAATGTAAAGAGAGTAGAGATAGAATACGATACACAACGATGTATAGTGGTTCGGTTTCCCTACATCCACTACCTAAGGAAGCCTCCTTAGGATTTGCAAGATTCTCACTAATCTTCGTAACTCTTAACCGGGTGAGATACAAACCCTTACAACCACTTCAAAAACCCTTTGAAGGAAATACACTTGTGTTATCACCAACACAAGGAACCAAGCATAAACCTATGCTCACACTACTCTCTTAATCTATTACAAGAACTAAGAGGAAAGGGAAAAGTGTTTAGGGGTGCTTGTTAAAGCTTTGTAACTAAACTCCTAAATGAGTAGATAGAACTAATTAGCTTCACAATAAATATGACTTGAATGCTCCTTTGAAACCTCCTTGAATGATAGAATTAATTGCTCTTAAGATTGGTAGATGGAAGGCTTGAGTTGTGTCTTGAATGAACTCCATTTTATAGCTGAAAAGATGGTCCAACGGTCATAAAGCTTCTCTCTAACGGATCTATTAATCTCCCAACGGATATAAGCTTTGTCCTCTAGTAATAGAGCTGAAACCCTGTCGTGCGGTGTACCGCGGGTAGGGTCCGGTGCACCGCGTGACTGTTCGACTGACTTTTGAGCTTACTGGTCGGACCATGTAGTGTACCGCATGCCTGCACCGTGTAGTGGTCCGGTGTACCGTGACAGTGGTCCGGTGTACCGTGCAGATTTTATGAGCTTACTGGTCGGACCATGTAGTGTACCGTGTGACTGGTCCGTGATCTGCGGTGTACCGCGTGATTCCTCCGGTGCACCGCGGCACTGTTCTTTTGAATATTTAAGCTAAGTCAAATGAAGTGAGCACAACTAATCTAATGAGGGGGTTTTGGAAAACATCTAAAGTATATAAAAATGAATTTTAGTTTAAAGGATGATTTGTCGAATATTAAAACGGGAATAAAAACAAGGTGAGGCTAACAAGAAGCTCGCGTTGAAGGCCAACTTCTTTCTTGTTCAATAATATTTTCTAAAACCTCGGACGCTTCATTATGGTTCATGGACACGAAATTACCCTTTCCGATGTTATCCACCTTCTCTCTACCTTTATCATTAAGACCTTCATAGAATATAGCGAGTTGTAGAGCAGGTGTATAACCATGGAGCGGACATCTAGCTAATTTATGTTGAAACCTTGTCCATGATTCTCCTACTGTTTCTCCATCTTCTTGACAAAATCTTGCAAGCTCAGTTTGATCTTTAAGTCTCATGCTCTTCGGATAAAAACGGGTAAAGAACGCGGTTTGAAGTTCTGTCCAAGAATTAATTGTTCCATGTGGTTGTCTTTCTAGCCAATCGCTAGCTCCACCGGTCAAGAAGAACGAAAACATATGACAATACAGTTGCTCACGTGTAATGCCAGGAGTAATATAGGCATCACAAATCTGCATGAACTTCTGAATCGATCTTACCGGATCTTGAATTGCTGTACCATTGTAGAGTCTAAAACTTTGAAATTGACTAAGCATACCCGGATCGGGTCTAAATTTGATATTCTGGATCTCTGGAGGACGGTAACCGATTGGTTGAACATGGAACGGTACATGAAGACCAGGGAGGTCTTGATGTACTCAATTCTGTTGATTAACGTTATTCTGCCCATTACCTCCTCCTAAAGGATGTTGTTGTTGTCCTTGTACACCAGGAGGATCCTGTTGTTGTATCCCAGGTGGATCCTGCTGTAGTCCTCCTAGTGGAATTACAAGTGGTGGATCTAGTTGGGCTGTCATTGCTCTTCTTAAGGCTCTTTCCTCACGAACCCGTTTGTTGTAAGGTCTGAAGCTCCTCTCAGGCTCCGATAAAGGAGGCCAAGAATTAAACACTGTGAAACCTGAAAAAGACTAAAGCAAACCAAAAGCGTAAATCCAGAAAAATAAAAACTAAAACTGAAAAATAAAAACTAATTAAAAACTACTACTCGAAATAGATAACCCACACACTAACGAGACACAAGTCCCCGGCAGTGGCGCCAAAAACTTGGTGTCGCCTAGGGTGTGATAAAATTAATACAAATAAAGGTCAAGAAAACTACGCACTCTCACCCTAGACAGGCACAGTACTGCAAGTATTACAGGACGTATGCAAGTTTTAGTTAGTAAGTTGAGTTCGTTCTCAGGGACTTAAGTGTGTTAATCACGTGGGTAGGAATAACGAGTAAGAAGTAAATAATTAAAGACAAAAATTAAAGAGATATAAATTCGATAAACTAAGAAATTAAAAGACAATAAAATAACATACGAAGAATATGAGATGAGAGATATAGCTTAGGTTTTTTGCTAGTATGCACTAATCCTTCTAATTCTTTCTATTAGATCTAGTTAATAAGGGAGAATATTAGCTCTTGTATACTTAGTCAGGATTTTAAATTCCCATACCTTAGTGGTGGGGGCAAAGGTGTGATAAATAAATAGATAAATAAAGATAATAATAAAGAGCACACACCCTTGAGAACCACGGAACTCAGTGCAAGTATCACAGATCGTTTGCAAGTTTTAATGATAAGTCAAGTTCGTTCGCAGGGATTGTATCCGTTAGATCTACTTATGTTTAACAAGCGTAGATGAATTTAGGTGTTTTAGAATAAACTATAAAAAGATAAAATAATATGAATAACTATCTGATGAGAAATAATAAATAAGAATGCAGATAAATAAATATGGATGTAAGTCTAATATATTAGGGTCACTAATATGAGTCTATTTTACTAAGTTGTTATTCTAACCTGTCACATATTAAGCATTATATATTAACCAGGATTCTAAATTCTACCTAGCCTTTTCTAGGCTTAGGAGCAACCTATCCACTACTAGGGATTCCTAAGTAATGATTGGTGATTAAATCAAACCTTTATGGCTATCTAGTTAGGCAAAGGATCAAAACTAGACGATTATGTGGTGGGTTGTCAATAACTAAGAATAATCCTAAGATTGGCCAAATCTAGGGTTGTAACAATAAGTCAAAACACATAATAACAATATACGCCAAGCTCAATCAATTAAAATAAAAAATAGTATTAATGAATGTAGACAAAATAATAACCCAACAATTAAAAGTAAAACTTACAGAATAAAAGTTTAGAAAGATGGTTGAGCATAAATCTATAGCTAATTACCCTAAATATAGAGAAGGTAGATGTAGAAGA
Organism: Nemophila menziesii; assembly: GCA_029959085.1. NCBI lineage: Eukaryota > Viridiplantae > Streptophyta > Magnoliopsida > Boraginales > Hydrophyllaceae > Nemophila > Nemophila menziesii. Next base: position 23,187,966 of record JARWIR010000013.1, on the reverse strand, counting down.
GGAGTTTGTCACTCTCCAACTTCTTCTTCTTGTCTTCCTCTATAGGTTAGCTTGCTTCTTGGATGAATAGCTTGATTCTAAGGATGAATATTTAATTATAAGGACTAAGCTATTATTTTAAAAATGAGAAAATACAAGTAAGGACTAAGCCTAAGCTTGAAAATGAGCAAGGACATGTTTACAATGGTATAAGGGTGTATTTATAGGTGTTTAGGAAGACCTAATTCGTTTTTCTTGAAGGAGAAGTAAGTGGTGGACTCCAAGCCCAACTCTAATTCGTATGGAAATAAAGATAAACACTGCTGGACTGTCTTGGGCATATCTTCTTCGTTATTGGTCGGTTTTTGCTCCATAATATACCAAAAGAATCCTCACAGAATTATCTAGGTCCCTATGAATGGAATTTACCAAAATCGGCTTCGTTTTGGAGTTATCACCACTTCTTTAGGCGTTGCTGCAGAAATTCAGATTTAGGCAGCTTTTCCTTTTCCATCTTTTTAGCTTTTGTTTCCTTATCTCCAATTACCATGCAAATCTCTTTCCATATCTTGTTGTCTTTGACTTGGAATCTAATTAAACTCCATAATTATCTTTAAATCTTCACACTAAATAAATAATTAAACCCAATATGCTCTAAAAATATTATTTTACTAAATCAAGATTCAAAATAGGAAAGTGCACTATTTCTCAAGAAATTCGACTAAATGACTTCCTAAATCACTAAAAATGATGTCTCATCCTAATATAAATCTATCACAAATGAGGAGACATCAAGACCCCCAACTCAAAGTTGTATCGTCCCGATACAATAAAGATAAAAAACAAAGGGAAGTCTCTAAATACACACCTAGGTCAATTAAGCACAGAGGGAAGAAAGATAGCAGAATATGGAGAATAGACTCAAAGAAAAAACTCATAAAATTTCATGTAATAATATTTAAAAACTACATACCTGTACACTTCTCATATCCACAGTCAACACGGTTTGAATTCAAGATTAGATTAGCTTCGCAATGTAAGAAGGAGAGGAACTTTACTCAGTTCACCAAGGAAGCTATAGATTGTTCATCGAACCTTACTAGTATCCAAAGATCCATTTAACTACTGTCTATTGGCTCAATCACTTCTCGATTACATAGCAAAGAATCAAAAGGTCTTTAAGGTTGTAATTTAGGCTTAGGGACGGTATGATAAGTATATTTGGATAATTTAGAGTGAGCTTTTAGCTCTCTCCTCACTAGCCATCAACGAATCGCCCTAGAGCTTGAGTTACTCTCATGAAACGTTTCTCACTCAACCCAATGATTTCTTTGATGCACAAAGTAGCATCCCCAATAACCCAATTAAAGCATAAGATGTTCACTTAAAAATTCTACTTTGCCAGTCCGAATATATATATTTTCTTTTCAAATCAATTTCTTAAGCTATGACTCTATTTTAATGTTGAGATATCACGCTATTTTTCCTCATATATATATATATATATATATATATATATATATATATATATCTTCTTTTTTTCTTTTAATGCCCTTGTTGGCAAATTTAGCTCGTAGCTTCTTTTTCATTCACTATTACCCCAGCAAAGGGTTACAATATAAAAATTGTGAATCATCATCAATATATAGCACAATTAATAAGCCCAAAAATCCAAACCCAATAACAATTCCCATAATGGTGGTGGACCCACCACCCTAAACTCAAGCTCTAAAACAATTTTCTATGCATCGCGATTCGAGTGCGGGTCATATGGAAAAGTCCTATAATCTAAAGGTTTATGGATTATAATGTGGCTAAATAAAAAGGCTTTAGAAAAGCTAGAAGGGGCTGAGAAGGATATAGCATATAAAATCAAATAACAAGGTGAGAAGGTATAAAAAGGCTTCAAGTTTCTTCAATATGAAAGAACTGCCTTAATCACTTTCTACACCATGTAAGTTCGTTATTTTCTTACCTTTAGCACTTTCATCAAATGGGTTTGTCACTAGCTTGGATCTCACGGCCTACACATTTCTCAAGGTCCCCTGAGATCGAACATACTTTCGATCGCATTGCTTACTAATCTTTTCTTTACTATCAATGTGTGTTTTCGTGCAAATACTCAAAGCATACAAAATAAAATAGCCCATAAATATACTACTTTCTATCATTAACTTACTGAGCTTATGCTTTCAAGCTATTAAACACACTCTACATACATCTATTCCTTCTCATAATAATTTTAATTTTACCTAAAAACTAAAAAAACACATGAAAATGGAGATGAGAGACAACGAATCCCCACACCCCCAACTCAAAAATGAGTCGTGTCCCCACGACTCGAAAAGACTCAAAAATAAATAAAAGAAAATTAAAATTTTACCGATATTGCACATAAAGAAAAGGTAAGGAAGAAAGAAAACATACTCTTCGAGGCTATTTACCTCGCCTGATCAATACCCGGAATAAGGTGCAGTGCTTTCATGTATGTAAACTTATAGTATCACCAATTTCACTTTCCCTTACATCTTCGTATGCTCCATCCCAATCAATCACACTCTAGAAATCTCTTGTTAATCTTCTTCTAACTTTGCTCTCGAATCCTCTCTCATGTGACAATGTTCATCCAGGAATATGTTTTGAACATAGCTACTAGCGTACCAGAAGCTCTTGTTCATCTTGGGTTAAAGGACTATCGATTGTAGAGGTTGTGGTGTCTTCCTTATGAAAGTTTAAACCTTTTTGCTCTTTGAATTCACCACAGCTAGCTTTCCTCTATTCTCTTGATCCGATTTACCTTGTAATTTATTCCCGAACTAGTACCCATCTCAATTGAAATATTCTTGATTTTACCAAATACCTTTCTTTAATTCTTCATATCCCTTAACACTTAGTAATATCTCTATCATCTCTTCATCATCTCTTTTGACCCCCAACTCAAAGCTTTGAGCACTCTTGAAATTTGTAACTCTTGATCATAGGTGGAAAAAGCTTTATTTGGGTTAGGAAAGGTGTTAGGATGACAATTCTCCATGTGGGTATGATTGAATTAAGGTTTAGTGATGTGGGTTTAAGGAATTGTGGATGAATTTTGATATTTATGGTTTTGATTCTTGGTTTCTAGGTGTTTTGATATGATTTGGGTGCTTGAATCTCCTTTGTAATGTTGTAGGGAAGGATTTGGATGTGAATTCATGGTGATTTAGTAGTGTTTTGTTGTTAGGTGAAGGTTTGTTGAAGCTTTAATGGAGTAGGGAGAGGTTTGGGGAAGAAGGAGAAGTTTAAGGATTAAAAAATTCATAATAGAGCAACCTCCTCACCCTTATAACCTAAAAAACGCGAAAATTTTCTCTCTCCAGCAGTGTCGGGCGGTATACCGGCCGTGGGGCCCGGTATACCGGAATTCTGGCTTTCGAAATTCTTCCTCTCGGCATAAAACCCGTGTCGGAAACCCGTGGCACGGGTTTTCTGGCCGGCATACCGGAGTTCTGGCCGGCATACCGGTCGAGAACGAAAACCTCCCCAATAGCTAGATCTCAAAAAGTTATGCAGTTTAGGCTCAAAGATCACCTGATTCCGACTTCCGAGCGCAAAGATATGACTTGCCGAAGTTTTCTCAGATTGTGTCAATTTTTTTTTTTCTTACGCCACAGCGGGGTTGGGCGGTATACTGCCCATGGGGCCCGGTATACCGGTGCTGGAGATTCTGATTTTTTTTCTCTCGGCCAAAAACCCGAGGCCTCACCCCGTGGTACGGGTTTTCTGACCTGCGGTATACCGCCGGTAGGGCCCGGTATACCGGAGGTATGATCTGAATTTTCAAAAAAAATTCGTTTTTGCTTCCCAAACTCGATTGCTCCAATACCTAACATCCAAAAACACTAATACCTTTCTCAAATACGCAATATCAACTAAACTAAACTAAAACTAAAAACATAAAAAAATTACTATGGGATGTCTCCCAAAGGGCACTTTTGTTTAACGACTTTCAAAGTTAGACGAGTTACCTCGGTAATTTCTTTTTATAGCCTCCCCAGCAGTGAGTGAGATGATTAATACTTACCAACTCGAGCTTGCAACCTTTAATAGCCTTGATTTCGACCACTCCTTCTGAGATGCTTTGCGTGATAATATATGGTCCCTTCCAAGAACTGTTATGTTTGGGATTGGGAGGTCTCCATGCCACCTCGTCTCCTACCCCAAACTCGATCTTTTTCTCCATGGTTTCTTGGAGACTTTCAGGTTCTGGCTTCTTGGTTACCGCTCTGATTGGATATAGTTCTTTTGACTTCTTTTTCCTCTTTTTTCCCAAAACATAGAATGTTTCAGAATCATTTTCAATACTAAGAGTCACGGTTCCTTCATTCACATTCACTATGGTATCGCTGGTGGCTAGGAATGGACGCCCAAGAATGAATGGGACGTTCTTATCTTCTTTATAGTCAAGAATAATAAAGTCCGTGGGAATAACAAGGTTACCTACTTGGACGAGTACATCCTCTATTACTCCCCACGGCTTAACTGTAGATTGATCCGCAAGTTGTAAGATTACGGATGTCGGTTTCGCATGACTAATACCAATCTTCTTGAATACACTTTTGGGCATGATATTCACACTTGCCCCTAAATCACACATAGCTTTTCCATAATATATCCCACCTATTTTGATTGGGAGATTGAAACTTCCCGGATCTTTACGCTTCGGTGGTAATCTTCTTTGAACTCGCGCTGATACCCCTTCATTGATTGCTACAGACTTGGCTCTTGTGAATCTTTTCTTATTGGAGAGTGCCTCCATAAAGAATCGATCATAGTTTCTCCTTCCTTCCATAGCTTCGAGTAAAGGGACGTTAATTTTTACTTGTTTTAACGCCTCTATACACTTCTGATGTTGCTCTGTGGGATAGTGGAAATGTATGGGTGCTTGTCTTGCTCTGCTTCTCTCTTCAATTATTGGTTCATAAACCATTCTTGGCTTCTTTCTTTCATCTGGTTCAACTTCTTCAACCCAATCTTCAACAATTATTTTTATCTAAGTTCATCCGACTTACGTTTGACTTGTTTGGTAGAACATCCCCTTTTGAGGGAGATGGTAGCGCTTCGGTGATTATCTCACCGTGTTCTTTTATCTTTTGAGCTTGAAGACTAATAGTCTTAACCTTGTTGTCAACGTATTGGATCTTCTTCCTGTTAGTAGTTGTATCTTGGGTCAATCGTAGGAGTTGACTTTGTATTTGTTCTATGATTGTAGTGAGCCGCATCACATTCTTCTCTAAAAGTCGATTATGTTGTTTAAGAGGTTCTGTTGTTGCAGGCTCTGCACTATTGATGCATCGATCTTTGATTCAAGTCTGCTCATGTTGTCCTTCGAGAAGTTGATGAATTGACTAATAGTCTCTTTTAACTCAGTGATTTCTTCTTGAGGACGTGATGGAGCTTGACTTGCATTATGCACACTGCACCTCGGTGGTTGATTAGCGAGATTTTCATAGGCTTGTTCTTGTAGGTACAACTGTTGAGGTGGCTTTGGGATGCTTTCCTTAACGGTTATAGCGAGTTGTTGTATTTGTTCTTGCAAGCTTGAAATCCTCGCTTCTTCTTCTTCGTTAGTGGTAGGAGTTTGTTCTTTTGGCCAACTCATGTTGTTCTCAATGATTGTTTCCATACCACTCTTTGCTTCTTTTGGATCCATAGAGACAAAATCACCACAACCCATATTATCTGCTCTCAGCCTTGACTCTCTATCGAGTCCATTATAGAACATGGATAATTGTAATTGCGGCGTGTATCCATGTAGTGGACATCTTGCCAACATCTTTTGAAATCTCGTCCATGCTTCGCCAACACTCTCTCCGGCTTCTTGTAAGAAATTCATAGGTTCCAATAGTTCCTTCACTCGCATACTTGTAGGGTAAAATTTATCGAGGAATCATTCTTGAAGCTTGTCCCAATTATTTATTAGCTCAGGAGGTTGATCATCTGACCAAACGCTTGCTTTCCCGGTCAAGGAAAATTGAAACATTAAATAATACATCTATTCTTGTGTAACACCTTCATTAATGTAGGCATCATAGAATTGCATGAATTTCTGAACAGTTCTGATCGGATCTTGATTTGTATCACCACTAAATTTCCCATAGCTCGCGAATTGATTAATTAAATCAGGATCAGGCTTGAATCTAACGGCTTGAATGGTTGGGACGCGAATCCCAATGCGCTGAACTCGAAATTTACTAGAGAGACCTAGCTCTAACCGTTGATTATCCATCTAAAATCCTGAGAAAGACTAAAACAAAAAGAAAGCATAAAACTGAAAACAAATAAAAACTTCTACACTAAATAAACACAAAAGATTTAACTTAAAGATAAATCCCCGGCAGCGGCGCCAAAAACTTGGTGGGGGAAAAGGTGTGATAAATAAATAGATACATAAAGATAATAATAAAGAGCACACACCCTTGAGAACCACGGAACTCACTGCAAGTATCACAGATCGTTTACAAGTTTTAATGATAAGTCAAGTTCGTTCGCAGGGATTGTATCCGTTAGATCTACTTATGTTTAACAAGCGTAGATGAATTTAGATGTTTTCGAATAAACTATAAAAAGATAAAATAATATGAATAACTATCTGATGAGAAATAATAAATAAGAATGCAGATAAATAAATATGGATGTAAGTCTAATAGATTAGGGTCACTAATATGAGTCTATTTTACTAAGTTATTCTAACCTGTCACAGATTAAACATTATATATTAACCAGGATTCCAAATTCTACCTAGCCTTTTCTAGGCTTAGGAGCAACCTCTCCACTACTAGGGATTCCTAAGTAATGATTGGTGATTAAATCAAACCTTTATGTCTATCTAGTTAGGCAAATGATCAAAACTAGACGATTATGTGGTGTTGTCAATAACTAAGAATAATCCTAAGATTGGCCAAATCTAGGGTTGTAACAATAAGTCAAAACACATAATAACAATATACGCCAAGCTCAATCAATTAAAATAAAAAATAGTATTAATGAATGTAGACAAAATAATAACCCAACAATTAAAAGTAAAACTTACAGAATAAAAGCTTAGAAAGATGGTTGAGCATAAATCTATAGCTAATTACCCTAAATATAGAGAAGGTAGATGTAGAAGAGGAGTTTGTCACTCTCCAACTTCTTCTTCTTGTCTTCCTCTATAGGTCAGCTTGCTTCTTGGATGAATAACTTGATTCTAAGGATGAATATTTAATTATAAGGACTAAGCTATTATTTAAAAGTGAGAAAATCCAAGTAAGGACTAAGCCTAAGCTTGAAACTGAGCAAGGACATGTTTACAATGGTATAAGGGTTTATTTATAGGTGTTTAGGAAGACCTAATTCGTTTTCTTGAAGGAGAAGTAAGTGGTGGACTCCAAGCCCAACTCTAATTCGTATGGAAATAAATATAAACACTGCTGGACTGTTTTGGGCATATCTTCTTCGTTATTGGTCGGTTTTTGCTCCATAATATACCAAAAGAATCCTCACAGAATTATCTAGGTCCCTATGAATGGAATTTACCAAAATCGGCTTCGTTTTGGAGTTATCACCACTTCTTTAGGCGTTGCAGCAGAAATTCAGATTTAGGCAGTTTTTCCTTCTCCATCTTTTTAGCTTTTGTTTCCTTATCTCCAATTACCATGCAAATCTCTTTCTATATCTTGTAGTCTTTGACTTGGAATCTAATTAATCTCCATAATTATCTTTAAAGCTTCACACTAAATAAATAATTAAACCCAATATGCTCTAAAAATATTATGTTATTAAATCAAGATTCAAAATAGGAAAGTGCACTATTTCTTAAGAAATTCGACTAAATGACTTCCTAAATCACTAAAAATGATGTCTCATCCTAATATAAATCTATCACAAATGAGGAGACATCACTTAGACCTTGAGAGCGACTAAGGGGGCTACGGCACAACCAAGAAGCTGTTTCAAATAGGGTTATCAAACGCTACTAAGGCCCTAAGCAAACAATTCATTCATTGGTGATATGGTGATTAAAACAAACCCTAATGACTATCTAGTTAGAATCAGTTTTGTCAAGACTAATATCGGACACTAGATGTTATGTGGTTGTTCAATAATTAGACACCCAGCTAAGGCGATCATCTAACTACTATTAAGGTAATCCTAAACGTTGCGCACCGCAAGGAAAACAAGCATTAAATCAAAACACATAATCAAATATAAGAGTAAGCAGCTAATATCAATTTAAAACATGTAATTCCCAAAGAAACTTAGATAGAAAGAAACTAGAATTCATAGATTATACATTAATGCAAAACCCAAGCTATGGGGAGTTTAGTTCATACCTGATGGAAATAAACTAAAAGAAATTACAAACAACATCATCTTGCTCTCTACAATAAACTGGAAGAATAAAACCTTAAGGACTAATTACTATGAGGCAAGGATATCTTACAAGTGATATAAGGGTGTATTTATAGGTGTTTAGAAGACCTAATTCGTTTTCTTGAGGGAGAGGTAGAGTAGTGGACTCCATACCCAACTCAAATTCGTATGGAAATAACGATAAACACTGCTCGACCGTTTTGAGCATATCTTCTTCGTTATTGGTCGGTTTTTGCTCCATAATATACCAAAAGAATCCTCACAGAATTATCTACGTTCCTATGAAAGGAATTTACCAAATTCGGCTTCCTTGTTGGAGTTATCACCACTTCTTTAGGCGTTGCTGCAGAAATTCAGATTTAGGCAGTTTTTCCTTTTCCATAATTTTAGCTTTTATATCCTTATCTCCAATTACCATGCTAATCTCTTTCCATATATTGTAGTCTTTGACTTGGACTCTAATTAATCTCCATAATTATCTTTAAAGCTTCACACTAAACAAACAATTAAACCCAATATGCTCTAAAAATATTATTTTACTAAATCAAGACTCAAAATAGGAAAGTGCACTATTTCTCAAGAAAATAAATTAGAAAGACTTCTAAATCACTAAAAATGATGTCTCATCTTAATATAAATCTATCACAAATGAGGAGACATCAGATCACTACCGCACACTAGTTGATTATGTGGTGTTGTCAAAAATTGAATCCCCCGCCAGGGCGACAATCCAACTACTAACGAAGTAACCCTGTACTCGTGCACTAGTAAGGACTACAAACATTAAGTCGAAGCACATAATACATATACGTAAATAAGAATCTCAATCAAGTAATTGTCACTTTCCCAAATAACATAGAATATAGAAATAAAATTCAAAGTGATGTCTCCTCATTTGTGATAGATTTATATTAGGATGAGACATCATTTTTAGTGATTTAGAAGTCATAATAGTCGTTTTTCATGAGAAAAAGTGCACTTTCCTATTTTGAGTCTTGATTTAGTAAAATAATATTTTTAGAGCATATTGGGTTTAATTTTTTATTTATTGTGTAGCTTTAAAGATAATTATGGAGATTAATTAGAGTCCAAGTCAAAGACTACAAGATATGGTAAAGAGATTAGCATGGTAATTGGAGATAAGGAAACAAAAGATAAAAATATGGAAAAGGAAAAGCTGCCTAAATCTGAATTTCTGCAGCAACGCCTAAAGAAGTGGTGATAACTCCAACAAGGAAGCCGATTTTGGTAAAATCCTTTCAAAGGGACGTAGATAATTCGCTGAGGATTCTTTTGGTATATTATGGAGCAAAAACCGATCAATAACGAAGAAGATATGCTCAAAACAGTTCAGCAGAATTTATCTTTATTTCCATACGAATTTGAGTTGGGCTTGGAGTCTACTACTTAACCTCTCCCTCAAGAAAACGAATTAAGTCTTTTAAACACCTATAAATACACCCTTATATCACTTGTAAAAATATCCTTGCCTCATAGTAATTAGTTCTTAAGGTTTTATTCTTCCAGTTTATTGTAGAGAGCAAGATGATGTCTTTTGTAATTTCTTTTAGTTTATTTCCATCAGGTATGAACTAAACTCCCCATAGCTTGGGTTTTGCATCATGTATAATCTATGAATTCTAATTCTTCTATCTAAGTTTCTTTGGGAATTATATGTTTTAAATTGATATTATCTGCTTACTCTTATATTTGATTTTGTGTTTTGATTTAATGATTGTTTTCCTTGCTAGTGCACGAGTATAGGATTACCTTAATAGTAGTTAGATGATCACCTTAGCTGGGTGTCTAATTATTGAAACACCACATAACGTCTAGTGTCCGATAGTAGTCCTGACAAAACTGATTCTCACTAGATAGTCATTAGGGTTTGTTTTAATCACCATATCACCAATGAATGAATTGTTTGCTTAGGGCCTTAGTAGCGTTTGATAACCCTATTTGAAACAGCTTCTTGGTTGTGACGTAGCCCCCTTAGTCGCTCTCAAGGTCTAAGGTGTGGGAATTTAGAATCCTGACTAAGTATACAAGAGCTAATATTCTCCCTTATAAACTAGATCTAATAGAAAGAATTAGAAGGATTAGTGCGCACTAGCAAAACCTAAGCTATATCTCTCATCTCATATTCTTCGTATTTACTTTCTTGTCTTTTATTTTCTTAGTTTAATTTGCTATTTTCGAATTTACTCTCTTTAATTTATTGTCTTTTAATTATTTAATTTTACTCGTTATTCCTACCCACGTGATTAACAGACTTAAGTCCCTGAGAACGAACTCAACTTATCAACTAAACTTGCATACGTCTTGTAATACTTGCAGTACTGTGTCTGTTTAGGGTGAGAGTGCGTAGTTTTCTAGACTTTATTTTATCATATTTTTATCACACCCTAGGCGACACCAAGTTTTTGGCGCCGCTGCCGGGGACTTGTGTCTCGTTAGCGTGTGTGTTATCTATTTCGAGTAGTAGTTTTTAATTAGTTTTTATTTTTCAATATTTAGTTTTTGTTTTTCCGGATTTACGCTTGTGGTTTGCTTTAGTCTTTTTCAGGTTTCACAGTGTTTAATTCTTGGCCTCCTTTATCGGAGCCTGAGATGAGCTTCAGACCTTACAACAAACGAGTTCGTGAGGAAAGAGCCTTGAGAAGAGCAATGGCAGCCCAACTAGATCCACCACTTGTAATTCCACCAGGAGGACCCCAATTAATTCCACCTGGTGGACTACAGCAAGATCCACCTGGGATCCAACAACAGGATCCTCCTGGTGTACAAGGACAATAACAACATCCGTTAGGAGGAGGTAATGGGCAGAATAACGTTAATCATCAGAATCGAGTACAGCAAGACCTCCCTGGTCTTCATGTACCGTTCCATGTTTAACCAGTCGGTTACCGTCCTCCAGAGATCCAGAATATCAAATTTAGACCCGATCTGGGTATGCTTAGTCAATTTCAAAGTTTTGGACTCTACAATGGTACAGCGATTCAAGATCCGGTAAGATCGATTCAGAAGTTCATGCAGATTTATGATGCCTATATTACTCCTGGCATTACACGCGAGCAACTGTATTGTCATATGTTTTCGTTCTTCTTGACCGGTAGAGCTAGCGATTGGCTAGAAAGACAACCACATGGAACAATTATTTCTTGGACAGAACTTCAAACCGCGTTCTTTAACCGTTTTTATCCGAAGAGCATGAGACTTAAAGATCAAACCGAGCTTGCAAGATTTTGTCAAGAAGATGGAGAAACAGTAGGAGAATCATGGACAAGGTTTCAACATAAATTAGCTAGATGTCCGCTCCATGGTTATACACCTGCTCTACAACTCTCTATATTCTATGAAGGTCTTAATGATAAAGGTAGAGAGAAGGTGGATAACATTGGAAAGGGTAATTTTGTGTCCATGAATCATAATGAAGCTTCCGAGGTCTTGGAAAATATTATTGAACAAGAAAGAAGTTGGCCTTCAACGCGAGCTTCTGTAGCAAAGACCCGAGGAACGCTTCGTTTAGACGCAGAAACTGCGAACTCAGCTCAAATATCCACGTTAGAAAATCAAATCAAAGAGCTGAAGTTAGAGATGCAAAAGAATTTAGCCGCAGCAAACGTAGTACAAGAAGCACAAGGTTGTCAACAATGTGGTGTTAATAATCATACATGGGAAGAGTGCGAATCAAATCCACAATCTGTGTATTTCATATCCAACCGAGGAGGCTATCAATGGGGTAACCGAAATCATCCGGGTATGCAGTATTCAAATCCACAAGGGACCGCTAATCCTGGTCATTACCAACCGCGTCCCCAGAACAACTCTTACCAACCGAGAGGTCAGTACCAAAATCGATATCAAAATAGACCTGCTCCACCTCAGCAACCTGTTCAAGATGCCTATACCGATGCGTTAGATCAGAAAGCTTTACCTCAATATCCTCAAGAAGGATCTAGCGATAATCAACAGATAATAAAAACATTGGAACGTTTGAACACGAACATGAACGCTCAAGAAGAGAAAGTCCGAGGACAAGATGCCGCACTTCAGATTTTAACTAATCAAGTAGAACAATTAAACAGAGTTCTAACGGATTCAATGGAACAGAAAGAAGTGAAAGCAATTGAAGGAGGTGACAACAATGTTGGGTTTGAAGCTTGTAAGGCTATTTGCCTTGAAATTTAAGAGAAAGAAGAGGAAGTACCGCATGCTGCCGTTAGTGCCGTGGAAGTTCTGAGTACCGAAGAAGAACCAACCAAGTCTAGCCCCGTGGAATCTGACTGTTCTGAGGTTTATGTGGAGAACGATCAAGAGAAAGCCGAGTTTATACAACTTCTGAAGAAGATGCAAGAGGAAATACGATCGGTTATGGATTATCAAGCTGAGCTAAATTCATAAGTTGAGGATGAAGTTGCACCTGCTGTGCAAGAAGAGAAAGAAGAAGAGAAGGTGGAACCGCCACCTGTTGTTCAACCAGTGTCATCAACTATTCCTAATACAAATCCTAAGGATGACACTCTACTCAAGACATTTGTAGAGGCGTATACACCCGAAAATATCAACGCCCAAATGCTTGAGATTGCGAAGAAAGGACTTACACCGCAACAAGTTTTTATGCAAGTTATTCTTGAGAAAGAGGCGAGTGTAGAGATCCCAAGAGAGAACCTAAGGGTTTCAAGAAGAAGTGAACGAGAGCTACCAACAAAGCTTAAAGATCCGGGAAGTTTCAACCTTCCTATTCAAATTAATGGTATGCTCAAGGTGAAAGCTATGTATGATGTGGGTTCTGGTGTGAATCTTATGCCTAAGTCCGTGTTCGAGAGACTTGGACTTCAGAAATCAGATAAAACTCCAGTGAAGTTGCAGTTCGCTGACAACTCAGTTACGAGGACATGGGGAACAGTGGAGGACGTCTTAGTCCGTGCAGGTAATATCGTCATCCCTACTGACTTTGTTATACTTGAGTTTGATGCAGATAAGTAGGTTCCAATCATACTTGGACGGCCTTTCATGGACACAAGTCAAAGTGTCATAACTTCCAAGAAGGGACCATTACCCTTCATGCAAAGAATGTATCCGAGACCTTCTATGTCTTGGGTAAGAAACCAAAGAAGTTAGATGCCACCGTTCCTGTCGTCCACAACCTTTCACATCACAAAGTCCCTCCTGAGAAGATCCACTTAAAGCCTGTGGATACTGAGCCAAACATTGAGTTTGGGGTTGGCCATGAAGTCCTATGGAAATCTCACAAACGCGAGAATAGGCCACGAAGTTTCAAAGACTCGTGGATAGGACAATTCATTGTCACGAAGGTTGTTTCATCCAAGGTGATAGAAATTCGACCCAAAACTGGGGTCAAGCACAGATTAGTTGACGTTCATAGCCTAACTCGTTGTTGGGGAGGCTATATTCTCAAATCTTGATAGAGGTAACACGTCTAACTTTGAAAGACGTTAAACAAAAGTGTTGTACGGGAGCCAACCCGTAGATTTTTTTTAGTTTTTAGGTCTTTTACGTTTTTAATTTATGTTTAGTTTAGTTATTTTTAGTTGATATTGCATATTTGAGAAAGGTATTAGTGTTTTTTATGCTTAGGTATTGGATAAATCGAGTTAGGGAAGTAACAAAAAATTTCGGAAAGGATACACCATCGGTGCGGTATACCGCACCTCAGCCGCGGTGTACCGCATGAGGCAAAAACCCATACCACGGGTTGCTACCGCGGGGTTTATACCGAGACAAGAAAAACCCGTGCGGTATATCCCCCCGTACCACACCCCTATACCGCACGCCCAAAACACGTGCCACTGGGTGCTACAACAGGTATTTTGCCGAAGGAAATTTTTTCGAGCTACAGAAGCTGCGGTGCATCCATGTACCGCGCCTATGCACCGCGCGGCGTCGCTGGAGAGAGAAAGTTGCGGATTTAAGTGTTTAAAAGAGGTATAATGCTCATTAGTCCGAATTTTATAAACCTTAAGCCTATTTCTCTTCTCCAAAACTCTCCCAACTCCATTAAAGCTCATAAAAACCTTCACCAATCATCATAACACTACCAAATCATCAAGGAAAACACATCAAATCTTCTCTCCATCTTATTACAAGAGAGATTCAAGCACCCATACTCACCAAATCCATCAAATTGAAGAATCAAGAGCTTAAATTTTCACAATTCATCCTACAATTTCTTAAATCCAAGCCACCCATTACAAATCCACCTCACCCACATAGAGATTCATCATCCATTCATATTTCCTAAGCCAAATCAAGCTTGTTCAACCAAAACTTCACAAATTCAAATTTCAAGGGTTGCTAAAGCTTTGAGTTGGGGGTTAATTGAGGATGACTAATAGAACAACAATATTAGCTAACAAGAGGGAGGTGAATAAAAGCAAGGGATTGGATTTAATCAAGAAGAAATAAAATAACAAATGTTCTAGTTCTAAGTCAAAGGGCAAAGATAAAGTTGAAGAAGGTGCAATAACTTTGCTTGATCGTAGTGGTAAAAAGCTTTACTTTTATTCAAAGGAGAAAACACAACTTCCACAAGGTCCTACACCCAAGGAGAAAGAGGAAGCTTTAAAAGCCTTAAAAGCTTCTGCAAAGAAACAATTGATAGAGCTACCTTTTGCTTATGAGAAAGTATTCAAGGAAGAAGTTGGTACAGGAGAATACGCAAGATTCTTAGAGCTTGGTGCGCAGTTAGGTTGGTCTATGTTCATGGCAAGACGTTCTGAATTATGTCATGAGTGAGTTTTGGAATTCTATTTAGGCCTCTTTAGCCGAGATAGTAAAGGTTGTGTTCCGATTAGAGGAAAGTTAGTTCCTTTCACAGTTGAGGAGATTAGAAACCACTTCAAGTTTAAGAAATTGAAAGGTTATTGCAAATTTGAAGAAGCGGTTGCTAAACGAAAAATCTTTGATGAGGAATTACTTTTTGAGCATGTATTAGACAAGGAGAAAGTGCAATCACATAAGGGAGAATTGAAGGCACCTTGTCCTTACAAATATCTTCAGTCGGATGCGAGAATTTGGCACAATTTCCTTATTCCTAATGTCTTTGGAAACACACGAACTTTGGATGTGACTATGAAGAACGCTCTACTTTTGGACTGTATGTTGAGAGGAGAAGAAGTTGATGTGGCACAGTTGATCTATGAGGAGGTGATACGATTTTCGGTTTCTCCTAAATCATTTTATAATGTTAAATTTCTGACTATGATCACGTGTCTTGTGCGAAAAGCGAATGTTACATTGGGTGAAGAAGAGAAACTCGAGTTTAAAACGAGTTATATTGATAATGCTTGGATCAAGGATATCTTTCGAAGAGAGGGTTCTATGCAAGTCTCGAAAGAAGAAAAGGAGCAAAGTTGGCAAGAGAAGATAGAGGAGCGTTTAACGAAATTCGAAGCAGCTCAAACTTCCTTAGTCAATGATGTGGCACAAATCAATGCTAATCAAGTGCACATCATGAAACTCCTTATGCAATTAACGAAATATCCAGCAAATCCTACCTTGGATGTCAATGATACGAGGCAATAAGCCTCGAGAGTATGTTCTCTTTCTTCCTTACCATTTCTGTAAATATGTTTATCTGCTAATTTTAATTTCTGTTTTGAGTCTTTTTTGAGTCGTGGGGACACGGCTCATTTTTGAGTTGGGGGTGTGGGGATTCGTTGTCTCTCATCTCCATTTTTTTCTGTTTTTAGGTAGAAATTAAAATTTTTGATACATGGGAATTTGATGTAGAGTGTGTTTAATAGATTGAAAGCATAAGCTCAGTGAATTGATGATAGTAAGTAATATGTTTATGAGCGATGTTATTTGTATACCTTGAGTATTTGCAGGAAAACACACGTTGATAGTAAAGAAAAGATTAGTGAGCAATGCGATAGAAAGTATGTTCGATCTCAGGGAACCTTGAGAAGTGTGTAGACCGTGAGATCCAAGCTAGTTGATAAACCATTTGATGAAAGTGCTGAAGGTAAGAAAACAACAAAATTACATAGTGTAGAAAGTGATTAAGGCGGTTCTTTCATATTTGAAGGCTTTGAAGCCTTTTTATACCTTCTCACCTTGTTATTTTTGATTTTATATGCTATATCCTTCTCAGCCCCTTCTAGCCTTTCTAAAGCTTTTTATTGAAACACGTTATAAGCCATATCCCTTTAGATTATAGGACTTTTCCATATGACCCGCACTCAAATCGCGATGCATAGACAGTTGTTTTAGAGCTTGAGTTTGGGGTGGTGGGTCCACCATTATGGGAATTGTTATTGGGTTGGGATTTTTGAGCTTATTAATTGTGCTTTGTGCTTTATAATTAATGATGATTCACGGATTTTTATTGTAACCCTTTGCCGGGGTAATAGTGAATGAAAAAGAAGCTACGAGCTAAATTTGCCAACAAGGGCATTAAAAGAAAAAATATATATATGAGAAAATAGCGTGATATCTCATCATTAAAAATAGAGTCATAGCTATAGAAAAGAAATTGATTTGAAAAGAAAATATATATATATATATATATATATATATATATATATATTCGGACCGGCAAAATGGATTTTTTATGTGAACATCTTATGCTTTAAGTGGGTTATTGGGGATGCAAAATTGTGCATCAAAGAATTCATTGGGTTGAGTGAGAAACGTTTTATGAGAGTAACTCAAGCTCTAGGGCGATTCGTTGATGGCTAGTGAGGAGAGAGCCAAAAGCTCACTCCAAATTATCCAAATATACTATCATACCGTCCCTAAGCCTAAATTACAACCTTTAAGACCTTTTGATTCTTTGCTATGTAATTGAGAAGTGATTGAGCCATTAGAGAGTAGTTAAATGGATCTTTGAATACTAGTCAAAATCGAGGAACAATCTATAGCTTCCTTGGGGAACTGAGTAAAGTCCCAATCCTTCTTACATTGCGAAACTAATCTGATCTTGAATTCAAGCCGTGTTGACTATGGATATGAGAAGTGTACAGGTATGTAGTTTGTGAATATTATTGCATGAAATTTTCTGAGTTGTTGCTTTAGGTTTATTCTATATATTCTGCTATGTTCTTCCCATTGTGTTGAGAATTTTATAAGTGTGTATTTATAGACTTCCCTTTGTTTTTATCTTTATTGTATCGGGACGATACAACTTTGAGTTGGGGGTCTTGATGTCTCCTCATTTGTGATAGATTTATATTAGGATGAGACATCATTTTTAGTGATTTAGAAGTCATAATAGTCGATTTTCTTGAGAAATAGTGCACTTTCCTATTTTGAGTCTTGATTTAGTAAAATAATATTTTTAGAGCATATTGGGTTTAATTGTTTATTTAGTGTGTAGCTTTAAAGATAATTATGGAGATTAATTAGAGTCCAAGTCAAAGACTACAAGATATGGTAAAGAGATTAGCATGGTAATTGGAGATAAGGAAACAAAAGCTAAAAATATGGAAAAGGAAAAGCTGCCTAAATCTGAATTTCTGCAGCAACGCCTAAATAAGTGGTGATAACTCCAACAAGGAAGCCGATTTTGGTAAAATCCTTTCAAAGGGACGTAGATAATTCGCTGAGGATTCTTTTGGTATATTATGGAGCAAAAACCGATCAATAACGAAGAAGATATGCTCAAAACAGTTCAGCAGAATTTATCTTTATTTCCATACGAATTTGAGTTGGGCTTGGAGTCTACTACTTAACCTCTCCCTCAAGAAAACGAATTAGGTCTTCTAAACACCTATAAATACACCCTTATATCACTTGTAAAAATATCCTTGCCTCATAGTAATTATTCTTAAGGTTTTATTCTTCCAGTTTATTGTAGAGAGCAAGATGATGTCTTTTGTAATTTCTTTTAGTTTATTTCCATCAGGTATGAACTAAACTCCCCATATCTTGGGTTTTGCATCATGTATAATCTATGAATTCTAATTCTTCTATCTAAGTTTCTTTGGGAATTATATGTTTTAAATTGATATTAGCTGCTTACTCTTATATTTGATTTTGTGTTTTGATTTAATGATTGTTTTCCTTGCTAGTGCACGAGTATAGGATTACCTTAATAGTAGTTAGATGATCACCTTAGCTGGGTGTCTAATTATTGAAACACCACATAACGTCTAGTGTCTGATATTAGTCCTGACAAAATTGATTCTAACTAGATAGTCATTAGGGTTTGTATTAATCACCATATCACCAGTGAATGAATTGTTTGCTTAGGTCCTTAGTAGCGTTTGATAACCCTATTTGAAACAGCTTCTTGGTTGTGCCGTATCCCCCTTAGTCGCTCTCAAGGTCTAAGGTATGGGAATTTAGAATCCTGACTAAGTATACAAGAGCTAATATTCTCCCTTATAAACTAGATCTAATAGAAAGAATTAGAAGGATTAGTGCATACTAGCAAAACCTAAGCTATATCTCTCATCTCATATTCTTCGTATTTACTTTCTTGTCTTTTATTTTCTTAGTTTAATTTGCTATTTTCGAATTCACTCTCTTTAATTTATTGCCTTTTAATTATTTACTTTTACTCGTTATTCCTACCCACTTTATTAACACACTTAAGTCCCTGAGAACGAACTCAACTTATCAACTCAAACTTGCATACGTCCTGTAATACTTGCAGTACTGTGCCTGTCTAGGGTGAGAGTGCGTAGTTTTCTAGACTTTATTTTATCATATTTTTATCACACCCTAGGTGACACCACAAATATTATACATATGCAAACCCAAGCTGCGGGAAAATTAGTTCATACTAAAAGAAATAAAACAAAAGATAAAATACATTCTATCGACTTGCTTCTCTTGATGATTAAACTTGATACTAAGCATGTAAATAAAAGTAAGGACATACTTACAAAGATAGGTACTCATATTTATAGGTGTATGGTCGAAACCTAGAATGTTCCCCAAGTTATAGAGTCCAAATTCAACTCTAACTCGTATCCCTAATTATTAGGGACTGGTTGACCTTAATGGTTTATAAAATTCATACCCCTTTCGTTACTTATCCAAATCTAGTGATATCTATATAAAAACGAGCGCAATTCAAAGACCTTTCTGAGTCTTAAATGGCTCCTTCAAATTCCTTATCGATTTCTGTAGTATTCAAAATACTAGATGTCTTTGCTGCTGGACAACAACTTTAATTAGCTTCTCAACTTTCATAAAACATGATTCTTTCCTTTTAACTCTTGATTTTGCCTTGTATCTTATTTCCTTAACTCCTTAACATTGATTTCGCATCTAATATATTCATTATACCTAAGAACTTCACATTTAACACGCAAATTACACTAAAAATGCTCTAAAAGTAATAAACCTCCAAATCAAGGCATAAATTAAGAAACTGTCAATTAATAGGGAAAAATCCCTCAACTAAGAATATAATACACCTAAATGATGTCTCTAAACTAGAGTAATTCATCACAAATATGGAATACATTATTTCTTAAAATAGAACTCTATACAACTTTAGTGAATACAGATTTTTCATTTGAATATCACATCAAAATTCGTGTGAATATGACAAAAGCAATTTCTCCATTGCCGACCAGAGCAAACCGGGCACCCCTTTTGATAAACCGTCATCCCAAATTGGAAAATTGTAAGTTCGGTTTGGATAAACGTCATCTTGAGTGCAAACCGTCACGATGGTTCACAAAACGTCGACCGCTCTATTATCTTAAGACAATGTTTCTATGCCATCTCAGAGTGTAACCGTTCTTTCAGGCAGTACCACGTGGAATATAGTCGTTGAGGAGAAAATTGTCAGCCCGTTTTAACAAACTGTCATCTCGACCAAGCAAATTGTCATCCCATTTTGTCAAAGAGTCGTGTCGCTTTGAATCAAAATGACACATAACCGTTGGAAGACTCTTTCCTATAAATATGAAGTTATTTGGAATCTTCAATCACCCTCTTGAAGCCCTAACTGATCACCATATTATCCAACACTTAAAGAAAGAATTCACAAGCTTGATTCTTCATTTCACTTCACAAAATCAAGCTTATTGAATTAATTCAAGTATTCAAGCCTTTAACTTATATCTACTAAACAAGGAGTACGACGTTAAGTTTGTTTCATATCTACTCAAAGAGGATCCAGGAGTATTTACTTTAAACTTCAGTTCAATCACCTCACCAAGGAGTATATCATCATCAAGATTCAATCCATATCATGTTATCAACTCAACAAGGAGTCAACAAGCCTATTTCATATTTGCTCATCAAGGAGAACATTCAATTGTTTGTAATATTATCCTACCACTTAGGGCATTACTCTTTCTCTACATTATAAAAGAGGGAGTTTCATAGCTTAAGACTGAACGTTGTAAAATCTAACGGGTTGTGACTTAACCGCTAAAAGTCTCATCCGGTTTTGACTTAATCGATAAAAGTCTCGGGAATTATATGGTGTGGTTTATCCTGGAAAACCCTTCTTTTATTGTTTGTATTTCACCCGAAAGAGATATCAAGGAGCTTAGTGGAGAAGTTTGAAAATTCTATGGGGATGACCCTAGGTAGTGGATGTAGGAAAACTGAACCACCATAAACGCTCACAAATCTTATTTCCTTTTTCTTTTACTTATCGCTTTCTTTAATTGTTATTCTTACTTTCTTTATAACTATATCTTGTTTGACCCCCTCCCCTTAGTATGTGTTAAAATAGTCTTAGAGAAACCATCTTTCTTAGGTTCTTAATTGTGTGACCTTAGGATTTTCGTTACCTATACTAACTTGGCTTTAGTTAGGCTAGTTTTTTTTATCATACTTAGACATTTAATTTCCTAGTCTTGATTATCCTTGAGTTAATTTATCATATCTCCTAGCACTTAGATTTCATATTTACACACCTTTACGAACACCCTTAGATCCATATCTTAAGATTTTGGCCTATAGGTTTGATTAATCTTAGTTTAGGAGACATTTACTTTTAATTAGACATAAATCAGATTAGTGTCGTATTCATACCCCTTGGAACTCACAGATTCGTTTGATGAATGAATTTGAGAGTGTATTAGAACATAAAGATAATTTTTAGTTGCAAAAGTTCATGTATGAGTGGATTTGATCGGGGAAGATGAACACGTGATTATATCACCTCTATACGATAAAAAAATCATGGTGTGTGAGACACATGGCTGATGGGGATCGATGGTTTATAGATGGGGTCGAGTTGCAAGAGCTAGTTTGTGGCTACTTTGTGCATCTATATGCATCACAGCGTGCTCATGATCAGGGTGGGTTTCTTCTTCCACAAGTAGAGTTCATTAGGAAGGAACATACACTATATGGCTAATGAGTTTTACATGCATGGGGTAAACATCAGGTGAGGGTGTATTATTACATCGGCGAAAAATTATTTAGTTAAATGGACAAAACCGGTCAAACTTAAAATTGATGGGTTTATAATCAGGGAAAACATGTTAACGGGTATATAGCTGATTATTTAGAAAAATTAAAGTTGTATTATGGAATCTTCCTTCCTTTCTGAACTGATGCCACTTCCCCATGACATGTGGTTGGCTTATGAGCTTGAATTTCTAACTTATGTATTGAAATTAATTTGTCGTAATTTAAAGCGATAGTGAAGGATAATAGTAGCTCTAGGAGTTGATCGTGACACATTGGTCAATAATGTATTAATATTTTGAGAATATCATCGTTTGACGTAACCAACATATACCTGTGAGGCGGTAACAAACAGTGTGTGGATATATTAACATAAAGAAGAGCGAAATCAAGGTCGGTACAAATTCAGTGTGTTGATCAGGAATTAGAGTGGATGTTTTACTCCTACGATTATATTGAACAATTTGTAAGTTTAATTATCATGTGTCTTTGGTCTATATGCATGAAAAAAAGTCAATGAATCGATTATGTCAAAGTTGTTTTAATAATTAAAAGCATTTCCATAATTATAAATTCTTGAAATTAAATGAATCATACACAAACCTATAAATATCTAAAATAAAAATAAAAAACAGCTACTAAACTTGTTCGATCAATTAATGTCATTATGCATAAACAGTATCCATATATAATAGTTGAAACCGATCGAACCTTCATGTCAATTTCACTGGCCAATGCATTATTAAATAAATAATTACTGCAACCCAATAAGGAATGAGAAAGAAAAACAGCTGAACTTCGGTGTAGACTTTAATAGATGACTTTCGAAGAATGGAAATATTTACTTAACAATCACTTTACTATATTTGAAATATTTATCATGTAACCAAGTTTGGAAAAATAATGTTGCATTCCAACTTTCGGTAGATGGAAATTTAAGTAGTTACGGTTACAGATCTCTCTAAAAGTAAAACCATAGGTCAGAGTCAATGGCCAGACAAAACTTATTACTGATATTATAGCACAACTTTTCTTCAGGCTAACAAGGCATTGGATATATATCATGTTAACTGAATTTCGTTTATAATTGTGTTCTTTATAGGAGCAAGTTTGGCCTACAATTTGTCCTTTTAAAAGAATACTAGGAACATGAGAACTCTGATTAGTAACCTTGTCAAATACTTGAATAATAAACATTCACTCAGCTACAAATATTCTTATACAGCCTGTTTATTCGCACAGCAAATAACTTCAATTTGGTCAACTCTATCTTGTAACCTTTGTATTTAGAATTTAAAAGTTTTCTCAGTTTCATTCACAAAGTAATTTTTTTTTTTTTGGACAATATTCACAAAGTAAATGCAAACAGATATTCCTGTGAAACAGATTAAGGCATAAAATCAGGTGTATTATCAATTACCAGAAATCTCTGTAAACTACTAATATTGATAGTTTTAGAAACATTTTTCTTGCCACTAAAATGGGATAATTGTGCAAAGCACATATCATGAGTTATGAAATGAAACAACTCTTTTCCTCTTAATATCTAGCAAATAGAAATAAATATATTAATATGGACAATAATAAACATCATGAGAAGAATAATTAAGCTATACAGATAATAAATACTAAAGAAGCAACCTTGATCGGATTGGCTAGTTTCCTAGCCAAACCAATCAATTCCGTCAAGAACTATATATGTCATTGCATATAACACAATGATCAGAAATCAATCTCCCAATGATGCTCCCCTCTTCAATATTCAGTCTTCTACTTTCCCTATTCCACAGGTGCATCCCATAAGTCTGCATATTTAGCTGCATCAGTTTCGCTTTAACCCATTTCGCGTAGATATTATCGTTAGGTCTTGTGAAAAATCCAGCTATTTTTATCCAATCGACGGGGTAGAAGGCAATTGGGGGTAAGATAGTAAAACTAAACTCTTGATCGAGAGCCACTCTTTGGACGACCCGAGTAATCAAATATGGTCCATTGTGTCCCCATATATTTCCATCAAAAGTAGATGCAAATTCCTCTATGAACTTATACACGAGAGAGTGTTTTTTATCGAAAACTAAAGCTGCATTATTTAGTATTCCCCAGTGTCCTTGTAAATCCACACTTTGTGCGCCTATTGAATTCTTCAGCCCTGAAAAATCTTTCAAGACTATGAAATCTGTATCTAAATACACACCTCCATACTTGTATAATATCACAAGCCTGATTAAATTTGACAAATTTTGTGCTAATGGAATTCTCCCAGGGTCTTTGTTTCCACTCTTAATTTCATCGAACCAAGCTTCAGCTGGAGTCAGAACCAGTTTTGGGGGTAGGCCAAGGAGGCCATGGCCTTGGCCCCCCCCCCCCCCAATAAATGAAAATTTTAGGGCCTCCAAATTTATTTTATGTATAAAATATTATAGGTAAAAAACTTAAAAAGGCCCAACTTAATATACCAGCCCAATTCAAAAGAAACAAAAAATTAAAATTAAAAAATTAAAATAACTTGTTGACCAAGTCAAAAATTATATATATATATATATCAGTACTTAATAATACTTTGTTCATCCATCCGATAAAAAAAAATCTTACACAATAGTCAACGTGCCACCTGATTGGAACAAAAAAGAATAGCGTGTGCCTCCATTAATAATCAAAGGTATGTATTTTTTTCTAATTTATTTTTTAATTCATTATAATATTATTTTAATATTTTATAACTTTTATATATGCTGTTTTTTTTGTTAGAATATATATTATCTAGATTATATTTATTTATTTATTTTATCTTTTCTAAATAATTAGGTTTATGATTAAAAAATTATTAAATGAATAGTTATAAATTTTATAGTTTATAATTTATTTTATTTATATCTAATTAATTAGAAAAGTAAATTATAATTAGATTGTTAATTCATTAATAATTTTTCTGAATTTTGCATATAAGTGATATTTAATTTATATTAGACTAAAAAATATTAGTGAATTTGCATCAAAAACTGTAAAGAGATGAGTGTTCAAGTGATAAATTTGTTTGTGTTTTTTTAAAACTTATTTAGTCGTTTTTCCTTATTATATTTTGCCTTTTTTTATTTTATTTATGTAAGTTATAATTTTTTTGAGGCCCCTTTTCTAAAGTTCGCCTTAGGCCCCTAAAAGGTCAGGACCGGCCCTGGCTGGAGTATTACTGAACAAAAATGGTAAGTCAGGCGTCACTGCAAGGATCCTATACCCCTGATCAGTCAAAGGTTTCAGTAGCTTCTGACCACGCAATGAATCCATAGTTCTTGAAATAATGATCAAGCATCCATTATGATGTGTCTTGAAAATACTTTCCATAGCCAAAAACTCCCGTTTCCTGAATTTTCCTGCAGTGCTATCCATGTATTGAAGAACTGAACCTGGCATTCATTTCCAAGAAACTTACTAATCCGATCATTGAATTGTTTCGATAGTTCCGTTGACTTGAATATCTCAAACTCAGGCAGCTTTTTCTTAAACCATGAAATTCTTTCTGGTGTAGAAAGATTTCGAGCAGGGAATAAATTTCCATAATCCTCTTCACTATCTTCTACTAATATGACATCTTCCTTCTGTGGTAGCGACGCTTCTTGTGATAATTTTGATTCCAAAGATGATTGTATAGTGTGAGTCTGCAACTTAGGAGGTAAAGCACTAATTGTATCTTCAGAAGCCACCAAGTGAAGAGAGAAATTAGAAATGAAACTGATCACGATTAATAATATCACAAAGATGAAGAATACAAAGGAGATTGTAGAGAAGATATGAAATTTTATGCGTTTGAACCTACAGGAATCAATCATGTTTTTTTCCGAAAAGATCAATATATGATTACAGGAATCACTTAACATATATAAGACAAGATTTTTGTTTAATTAATTAGATATATAAAAATAAATGATAAGAAAGTCTTGACTAGCTATAATACAATTTATTATTTATTTTTTGTAGAAAGAAGTTCACTAGTGCGATTTCAACTAGTTTAGTTCAGTATCTTGCTTCAATAACTGGTCATGAATTTGTACGTATTAATAACCATGAACACACAGATCTTCAAGAGTATTTAGGCTCTTACATTACTGATTCTACTGGGAAACTTACGTTTCACGAAGGTGCTTTAGTTCGAGCTGTTCGAAATGGGTATTGGATAGTTCTAGACGAGCTTAATCTTGCACCATCAGATGTACTTGAAGCATTAAACAGGCTATTAGATGATAATCGACAACTTTTTATACCTGAACTTAATGAAACTGTTGGTGCACATCCAGAATTTATGCTTTTCGCGACACAAAATCCACCTACTTTATATGGTGGTCGTAAAATTCTTTCACGAGCTTTTCGAAACCGATTTGTTGAGATTCATGTTGAGGAGATTCCTCAAGATGAATTGAGTACAATATTGGAGAAAAGATGTGAAATTCCTGAAAGTTATGCTAAGAAAATGGTGGATGTAATGAAGGAGTTGCAATTACAGAGACAAAGCAGTAAAATTTTTGCTGGAAAACATGGGTTTATTACACCTCGTGATTTGTTTCGATGGGCTAATCGTTTTAATAAATATGGGACATCTTATGAAGATTTAGCTCGAGATGGTTACTTTTTAATGGCGGAAAGATTACGTGATGATAATGAGAAACTAGTAGTTCAACAAGTTTTGGAGAAGATTTTGCGAGTTAAACTTTCTATTCATGACATGTACAAAAAGGTTAGTTTTTTTTCTTTTTCCAGCACTTTGTATCCCAACTAATTTTGTTAATCTTAGACCAGTTATTTGAATTTATTCTGGAGTTATACTAATGTAAACCATTTTGTGTAGACCTTTTTATCACCCCCCCTAAGATTATGCTTAGATTGTATTAATTTTTAACTACTTTTATTTGTATAATTTAGTAAGACATAGATACTACTATAACTTAAATAAGAGACTATATACAAGAATATAATTGGTGAATAATTTGGCCAAATTGCAGGAAGGAGATGGACTTGAAGTTGAAAAATATCCTGACCTTCCTGAGGATCTTGGGAGGTAATGAAATGTTGTTTTGCTCATAATACTTAATAGAAAATCTTTAACACATTTTGTTGCAGGATTATATGGACTAAAAGTATGTGGAGGTTATACTTTCTTGTTAAACGCTGTTATAACATGCGTGAGCCAGTTTTGCTCGTTGGAGAAACTGGTGGAGGAAAAACAACTGTTTGTCAAATGCTGAGCTGTCTTTTGCGTTCAAAACTTCACATTTTGAATTGTCATCAACATACTGAAACCTCTTATTTTCTCGGGGTATGTTTTTTTCTGCTTATTTTCGTTTTATTTTTGTGAAACTTGTTGGAATTATTAAATGAATGATTATTTAATTTATTAATTCTTTCATGTTCATGGGAGAAGTGGGAAAAACTATTTGTGTTTTAATAGTCCCACCTTAATTTTTGTGAAAAAAAAATGTTGGAATTACTAAAATTAAAGAGCTTTACTTTATTAACTCTTTATTTCTCTTGGAAAAAGTGGGAAAACTTTTTATGTGTTAAAAAGTCTCACCTAGAAAATGAAGAAGAAAATAAAAGCAAAAACCGACAAAAATTAATTTAGCGGTTTCGGAAGTTACAAGACTTGGTGAAAGAAAACGGTTAGCTTTAATGACCATTGAAGAGGCATTAAAGTGACGGTTTTTTGTCTTGCCACAAGACTTGGTGGAAAAAAAAAACAGCTAGCATTAATGAGCATTGAAGAGGCATTTATGTGACGGTTTTTCTTGTCTCATCATTTTCTCTATAAATAGTGACTTTGTCACTTGCATTTTGGAGAGAAAAGAAAAATGTAATTCTAGAGAGAATGGAATAATAATTCTAGAGAGAATAGAAAAATAATTCTAGGGAGAAAGAATATTATTCTAGAGAGAAAGGAAATTATTCTAAAGAGAATAGAATATTATTCTAGAAATTTAGAAAATGGGACACTCCATTCTCAATGATTAGTCAAATCATTTTGACATAGAGATAAGAGTAAAAGAGGGATACGATTGTTGGAGATACCGGTACTCCCGGAATATCTTTTTCAACGCTGCACGTTTTGTGTATTCGTATCTAGAATATTTTTTTGAATATTTCCATGTAAGTTCTTTTCCCATTTTTTGTAATAGTTGTTGTATTACAGTTTTTGGGATACCTTTATATTCCATTTTCCATTGTATTGTAATAGTTGTAGTATTACATTTTTCCTAAATGTTTTTATATGAAAACAATTCTTACTTTATCAGTGATATTGTTAGTTTTTACCAACAATTTGAAAAAGATATTTTCAATATCACCGATTGTAAAATAGTTTTTCTATTTCGGCGGTTGCTTCATCCTTGAACGCAAAAGCCATTCCCGACGTAATTATGTTGGATCCTTTCAATGGTTCCAACTACAAACGTTGGGCACAAAAGCCACTGATATTCATTGAACCATATGAACTAGATCTTGTTGTTCTCGAGGTACTCCCTGCCATTGGGTAATGTGGAAATTACCAAAGAACACTATGCTAGGATCCTAGCTCTTGAAGTTGGGTTCAAGAAAGATAATTCAGTGGTTAGGGAATGGATCTTGGATAATGTGACGAGCATCGCCTTTTATCTGTAGTCGTTGAGAAGTCAATAAAGACTATCTGTGAAACGGTTTAGAAAGGTACGAGGGTGATGATTTTGATGAGAAAAAATACATCACTTGGGAATAACCCAAAAAGATCCAATCGGTCCCATACGAGTCAGAAAAGTGAATCGGCTCAAGGATAAGTCCTTAATTTTCCATGTTTATATAAGTTTAAGGAATACTTTTCCCCTTTCTATTACAACTATTTAACTCTTGATGCACTAAATATCATTAATAGATTATATATCAATTGGATATTAAATCTATGTGTGAATGAAGATCTATATGAAGAGATCTATATGTTGCAACATGAAGGGTTGGTGGTTTTGGATTAAAGGGATAAAGTATGAAAACTAAGAACATCGTTTTGTGTTGTTAAACATGCACCTTGATAATAGTACCTTAATAAAAGATAGATCA
This sequence comes from Nemophila menziesii, assembly GCA_029959085.1. NCBI lineage: Eukaryota > Viridiplantae > Streptophyta > Magnoliopsida > Boraginales > Hydrophyllaceae > Nemophila > Nemophila menziesii. The sequence goes on along the minus strand of JARWIR010000013.1, from coordinate 23,159,169 downwards.
GGTTGTGTTACACTTTTTTCAATAGGTGTATGACATGATTGTCTTTTGGTACTCCATTTCATGGGGCTTACTACTTCCAATCTTCTTTTTATATATAAAAGATGTGGGGGAAGCTGGTCATAAGGATGAAATTCATTAGTCAATAATGGAATTTACCTTAGTTAGTCTCATTTTTGGTGGAAATGTTTGACTCTCTTGATATAATGTATGGTAAAACTCCTTATAATACAAATATTCATGAATAAGAGAATTGTGGGGGTGTGTACCCCTTGATGAATATGAAATAATTATAAGGACTATGATGTTATAAATGAACTATACCCAACTTGGTATTTTCCATATTGTAAAGAGACTCAAGTGTTGAACATTGAATTATTTTTTGTCATTTAATAAAGTACGAGAGAGTACTATTGATCTAATCTGCGTTTTAAAATAATTCATGTAGATCTTGAAGGATTTTTTGTTACGCAAACTGGGTCTCATATAAATGATAAAATAAATGGTTGATTATTTTACTAATAGACTTAATTGGGAGAATAATCCTAGAAATGTTGATTGATAGGTTTAGAACCCATTAATGGAGAACCTATTACTAATGATTATATATGATGCACTAACTTCCTATCTATATAGTGTAAATTGTGCATACATGAGAAAATTCAAACTTAATGAATTCATAGCCATGCGTGGTGGTCCTATTGAGATGGACTTGATGAATTCACCGTTGAGGTTGTTGTATATTTCTCAAACTTAATGAATTCATAGCCATGCGTGGTGGTCCTATTGAGATAGACTTGATGAATTCACCGTTGAGGTTGTTGTATATTTCTCAAACTTAATGAATTCATAGCCATGTGTGGTAGTCCTATCGAGACGGATTTGATGAATTCACCGTTGAGGGTGTTTGTATATTGCTTAAACTCAATGAATTCATAGCCATGTGTGGCGGTCCTATTGAGATTAAATTGATGAATTCACCATTGAGGTTGTTGTATATTGATCATAATATGACTTTAAGGAGACGTCCATGATGTTCCCAAGGGATGAGTTTTTAAACTCACCACAAATTCATAGCCCATAAGGGTGGTCCTAAAGAGAAAGGACTTGATGAATCTGCTTCCTCTTTCGAGGCTTCTTCCTCTTTCTCTTTAGCTCTCTCAGCTTGTAATTCCATAACCGATCTTATCTCTTCTTGCATATCTCTCAGAAGTTGTATAATCTCAGATTTTTCTAAATCTTTATCCTCATCATCTTCAGAACAGTTAGAGTCCACGGGGCTAGACTTGGTTGGTTCTTCTTCGGTACTGGGAACTTCCACGACACTTTTGGCAACATGCGGTACTTCCTTATTTTCTTCAATCTCAAGGCAAATAGCCTTGCAAGCTTCGAAACCAACATTGGCATCACCTCCTTTGATAGCCTTCAATTCTTTTTATTCCATAATATTAGTAAGAACTTTATTCATTTGTTCTACTTGCGTACCTAATATTTGAATTGAAGCTTCTTGTTCTCTTAACTTCTCGCTCTGTGAATGCATATTAGTGGTCAAAATATCCAAAAATTCTTCAATTGTTGATCACCCACAGCTCCTTCTTGAGGATACTGTGGTAGTGCCTTCTAAGATAAAGTATCGGTATATGCATCATTAACAGGTTGTTGTGGAGGAGCAGGTCGATTATAATTCTGATTTCCTTGATATGGAACTTGACCTCTTGGTTGGAAAGAGTTATTAAGGGGGCGATGTTGATAATGACCAGGATTAGCGGCTCCCTGTGGATTTTAATACTGCATACCTGGATGATTTCTGTTACCAAATTGATAATTTCCTCGGTTAGATATGAAATAAACAAATGCTGGATTTCCTTCGCACTCTTCCCATGTATGATTTGTAACCCCACACTGTTGACAACCTTGTGCTTCTTGCATTACATTTGTTGCGGCTAAATTTCTCTGCATCTCAAGCTTAAGTTATTTGATTTGATTCTCTAATACGGACAATTGAGCTGAGTTTGCAGTTTCTGCATCTAATCGAAGCGTACCTTTGGCGTTTGTAATAGGAGCTCGCGAAAGTGTCCAACTCCTTTCTGTTTCAATAATATTTTCTAAACCTTCGGCGGCTTCTGCAGGATCCATGGACATGAAATTTCCCTTTCCAAGATTATCTACCCTCAATCTACTTTCTCTATTGATACCCTGATAGAATATAGCCAACTGTAAAGACGGGGTGTAAACGTGGAGTGGACATCTAGCTAACTTCTGTTGAAACCTTGTCCATGCATCTCCTACTTCTTCTCCATTCTCTTGACAAAAATTTGCAAGCTTGCTTTGGTCTTTGAGTCTCATACTCTTCGGATAAAAACGGTTAAAGAATGCGACTTGAAGTTCTGCCCATGTATTAATTGTACCTGGTAGTTGCATATCTAGCCACTCACCAGCTTTACCGCTCAGAAAGAACGAAAACATGTGACAATACAGTTGCTCGCGTGTAATGCCTGGAGTAACATAGGCATCACAAATCCGCATGAACTTCTGAATCGCTCTTACCAGATCTTGAACTGCTGCACCACTATAGAGTCCGAAATTTTGAAATTGACTGAGCATGCCCGGATCGGACCTAAATTTAATATATAGGATCTCTGGAGGACGATAACCTAATGGTTGAACATGAAACGGTACTCCCAAGCCTGGGAGGTCTTGCTTAACTCTGTTCTGATTATTGTTATTTCTGTTACCTTCTACCGGTGGTGGTTGTTGTTGTCCCATAGGTCCAAGTGGTGGAACTATAGGGATAAGTGGTGGATCTACTGGATCTTGTGCTGCCATATCTCTTCTTAAGGCTCTTTCTTCTTGGATACGTCTGTTATAAGCTGTGAAGCTCCTTTCGGGATCCGGTAGAGGAGGCCAAATATTCACTGTTGAAACCTGAAAAGACTAAAACCAACCATAAGCGTAAATCTGGAAAAATAAAAATAAAAACTGAAAAAAAAAAATTAACTAAAAACTACTACTCGAAATAGATAGCCCACACGCTAACGAGACACAAGTCCCCGGCAGCGGCGCCAAAAACTTGGTGTTGCTTAGGGTGTGATAAAATAATATAATAAAAGATAGATAAACGATGCACAATTCACCCTAGACTAGCACGGTACTACAAGTATTACAGGACGTATGCAAGTTTTAATGATAAGAAAGTTCGTTCTCAGGGACTTCGTGTGTTATACGAAAGAGCAATAATTGAGAGTAGCGAGTAATTAATTAAAAGACAGAAAATAAAGAGGATTAATTGGGAGATAATTAATTAAACTAATGAAAATTAAGAGAATAAATTAAATACGAATATATATGAGATGAGAGATATAGCTTAGGTTTTGCTAGTATGCACTAATCCTTCTAATTCTTTTGATCAAATTCTAGTTAATAAGGGAGATAATAGCTCTTAAATATTTAGTCAGGATTCTAAATTCCCATACCTTAGACCTTGAGAGCGACTAAGGGGGCTACGGCACAACCACGAGGCAGCCTAAACTTAAGGTTATCAAGCGTTACCAAAGCCCTAAGCAATTCAATTCCAAACATGGTGATAGTGATTAAAAACAAACCCTAATGACTATCTAGTTAGAATCGGTGTTGTCAAGACCAATATAGGACACTAGATGTTATGTGGTGTTTCAATAATTACACACCCCTTCTGGGCGACCATCTAACTACTATTAAGAAAGCCTAAAGTGATCAGGTTTAGGACAGACAATAATTCAAAACACATAAACAAATATATGGATAAGCAGCTAATATCAAATTAAAACATATAATTGCCAAATAAACTTAGATAGACAGAAAATAGAATGCATATATTATACATAGCGCAAAACCCAAGCTATGGGAAAATTAGTTCATACTTGAAGGAAATAAACTAAAAGATTGAATAAAAGACTTCATCCTGCTCTCTACAATAACTCTAATGATATAAACCTTAAGGATTAAATTTATGTGAGGCAAGGATGACTTATAAGGGATATAAGGGTGTATTTATATGTGTTTAGAAGACCTAATTCATTTTCTTGGAGTCAGGGCCGGTCCGGGTAATTTAGAGGCCCTGGGCGAAACTATAAATTGGGCCCTAGAATGACTAGTCAAGAAAAAGTTTTAAGACGCAAAAAATTTCAAAGAAATCGACATTTTTAATTTATTTAATTTGAACAAAATAGCTAAATATAAATTATTATTTTTTCATTTATAACATGAACATTCAAATAAAAAAAAACTTAATATATGATAAATTCATAGTACATCTTTAGGGCAATGTTGATAGTAACTCTCATTTCCTTTCTCTTTACAAAGGGCGGATCTATGATTTCTAATATGGGATGAAAAGTTAGAAAACCAATAGGACTCGGGGCATTCTTCGAAAAATAATTAGGCTAAAATCTAGATCGTGAGGAATTTGAGGGAACAAACCTTTAGTCTATGACATTCTTTTTTTCTAAACAAAAATCAGGTAAAATTTGTATATGCGTCCCAAAACGGGGTGGCGGACGTCCCATCCCACATTAGATCTTCTTTTACTCTTTGCTCAATTAAGATTCGACTCTTATTGTAGTGAAATTAAAATTAACAATAAATCGCAATATGACAATCTTATACCAGTAAAAATATAAATATAAATATAAATTTGATTTTAATTTATTCAAATATAAACCTAAAGTTATACATATAAATATATATATTATAATATAAAATATTTTAACTAATATCAAAATAATTTTTTTATAAACAATGAACAAATTTAATATTTTAAAATAATAAATTCTAATCTACTGATATCTTTTTGATTCATGTAAAAAAGTATTTATTATTTAGTTCATATATAAAAACTTAAATTTTGAGTGAAATAATTTTATATATATTAGGATTAAAATATATAAAAAAATGATTAAAAATTATGTTAACTTTTATAAAACCATAAATAAATACATTAGATTAAAATATTTTTTTTTATAAAATATACTTTTAGTATAAAGTTAAGAAAAATGTTAGATTAAAATTTTATTTTTTAATTGTAAACAAAAAAAATTTAATCGCAAAGTAAAAATAGTAGCAATATTAGCTGCCATTCTTACCACTAATGCCAGAACTATATATTGTTCCACTAAATATATTACCATATTATATATAGAACTGCATACACATATATAGATACATATATCTAGAAAATTAGGGGCCCCCAATTAACTCGGGGCCCTGTGCGGTCGTCCTGTCCGCCCATACCCTGGACTGGGCCTGCTTAGAGTAGAAGACAAGTAATGGACTCCAAGCGCAACTCAATTTCGCAACCCTAAAATATAGAAAAAGTAACAATCAGCCACGTTTTTGTTTTGGTCATAACTGATTCAGTACTTATCCGTTTGATGCATTCAAATAGTCGAAACTGATCGTCTCGGAAAGCTCTTTAACTTTTCTTCAGACCATTCTTCCAAATTCCTAACCAATCTTGAGATATATGCCCTTTTGTGGTCGTGGGTGATGGAATTCAGATTTATTTTGCAACTTTATCTTTCCATATCCTAGTTTTTCCTTTCTTTTCTCCAATTTCCATGTATATCTTCTTTCCTTTATCTCTTAAAATTGACTTGGCATCTAATTAATCTCTATATATATATTTAAAGTTTCACACTAAATAAATAATTAAACCCAATATGCTCTAAAAATAATAGTTCATTAAATCAAGATAAGAAATAGGAAAGTGCACTATATCATGTGAAAATCGAGTATTTAGACTTCTAAAACACTAGAAATGATGTCTCCAACTAAAATTAAATCATGACAAATGGGGAGAAACATAGGGGTATGCTTAGCTATGCGGATAAAACAATGGACCAATGGTGCTATTTACCTAATGATAAAAGACATTAAGATACATTCCTTATAAAAGACATCAGAATAATGTCTCGTCCAATCCTTCAAATTAGGGTTTTCTAAGCGAATATCATTTTAAATTTTGAAATGAGTGATATAATTAGTGAGTCCTTAATGCAAATGTTTAATTATTTATTATACTTTTGTTGACAGGCCCGGCCCAGGGTATGGACGGTCAGGGCGACCGCCCAGGGCCCCGAGTTAATTGGGGGCCCCTAATTTTCTAGATATATGTATCTATATATGTGTATGCAGTTCTATATATAATATGGTAATATATTTAGTAGAACAATATATAGTTCTGGTATTAGTGGTAAGAATGGCAGCTATCATGTTTTAGATGCAGGTTCGAATCCTCCAAGTCACCATAACTTTTATGGGTTTCAAAATTCACATTGCTTTATGCTTTATTTAGTTTAAAAATCTAATATTGCTACTATTTTTACTTTGCGATTAAATTTTTTTGTTTACAATTAAAAAATAAAATTTTAATCTAACATTTTTCTTAACTTTATACTAAAAGTATATTTTATAAAAAAAATTATATTTTAATCTAATGTATTTATTTATGGTTTTATAAAAGTTAACATAATTTTTAATCATTTTTTTATATATTTTAATCCTAATATATATAAAATTATTTCACTCAAAATTTAAGTTTTTATATATGAACTAAATAATAAATACTTTTTTATATGAATCAAAAAGATATCAGTAGATTAGAATTTATTATTTTAAAAATATTAAATTTGTTCATTGTTTATAAAAAATTATTTTGATATTAGTTAAAATATTTTATATTATAATATATATATATATTTATATGTATAATTTTAGGTTTATAATTGAATAAATTAAAATCAAAGTTATATTTATATTTATAATTTTTATTGGTATAAGATTGTCATATTGTGATTTATTGTTAATTTTAATTTCACTACAATAAGAGTCGAATCTTGATTGAGCAAAGAGTAAAAGAAGATCTAATGTGGGATGGGACGTCCGCCACCCCGCCTTGGGACTCATATACAAATTTTACCTGATTTTTGTTTAGAAAAAAAGAATGTCATAAACTAAAGGTTTGTTCCCTCAAATTCCTCACGATCTAGATTTTAGCCTAAATATTTTTCGGAGAATGCCCCGAGTCCTATTGGTTTTTCTAACTTTTCATCCCATATTAGAAATCATAGATCCGCCCTTTGTAAAGAGAAAGGAAATGAGAGTTACGATCAACATTGCCCTAAAGATGTACTATGAATTTATCATATATTAAGTTTTTTTTTATTTGAATGTTCATGTTATAAATGAAAAAATAATAATTTATATTTAGCTATTTTGTTCAAATTAAATAAATTAAAAATGTCGATTTCTGTGAAATTTTTTGCATCTTAAAACTTTTTCTTGACTAGTCATTCTAGGGCCCAATTTATAGTTTCGCCCAGGGCCTCTAAATTACCCGGCCCGGTCCTGTTTGTTGATACGAGAAAATGTTTGATTATTTATTATACTTTTGTTGATATGAAACTTCTGCATAATATCATTTGAATTAGAGAGCATGTTCATGTCTAACATATCAAGGATATGATGGTGGAAAGAATAGCTTGAAACAATGAGAAAAATTGAACAAATATTATTTTTTATGTGTTAAGTGTTGTGTGCCATTAATAACATAACAAACTACGAGCAGAACCTAACCATCCATTTTATTTTTCAAGGGTTTGATAATGTATATTTTTTTTGAAGTTCATTAAAATCTTGATATAATAATTTGTCAAATTCTATATAGATTTAAAAAGAATCAGTCAAACTCTATAAAAAATCCTATAAAATTTTAATTGGATACACCCCCATAGAGTTTTCAATAGGCATGACTTGACTTGCATATGGAACATATGGAAAACAAAGATGAAACTTGTTCACGAATCAAATGATTGATTTCGATTGTATTATTAAGGCTACAAATAGACTAATGACAAAATTACATAGAATTGAATGGAGGAAACAGGTACGGGATCATCAATGATAACCCCAAATATAATAATGCTCGAAGCCTGGAGATCCCTAATACTGAATCTTCTATAATTTTCTATTGGTGATGTCTCGTTTAAAGTTCCATATAAGGAAATAGGAATAGGCGTTTCTCAGGAAAAAAAAAGAATTAAGAGCAAAAACGAAATAAGTGAACGCGTTAACTGTTACACAAGTATTGAGGGTGAAGCTCTTGCAGTTCTTTGGGCTACCAAAATGTGCAAAGATTTTCCAAGTGAAGAAAATACTTTATTCTTAGATAACCTTGAACTAATTCAAGGTATGAAGCAGATGTCATCGACTAGTTGGAAAATTCAACCGACCATCCAAAAAATAGACCAGGTGTCTGGTATACTTGGACCAATCATCTTCAAGCATATCCCAAGAAGGTGGAATGGATGAGCAGACCAAATTTCAAAAAATGTTGGGCATGGAGCCAAGAGGGGATGAACAAACTCGAAGGCGACAAATTTTATTAAAGTTTTCAACAAGTTAGGAATAGGCTGATTGTAATTTTATTTCTCGTATTCGGATATACTATGCTACCTTACCTGTCCAAAAAGAACTAGGCATTATTTCCCCTCACATAATGCATAAAATAAATTTACATTTTTTACCATATGTGAGAAATCATGAGCTTCCTTTCCCCATTTGTCTTCATAAAAAACGATTTAGACATGGTAAAATAAAGACAATAAAAGTGTAAGAAACCCTATAGGATGATCATACCAATGTCTCATCTAATAATTTAAAATCGATCTTAAAAAGTGCTTTCATAAATATATCGACTAAATGGTTGGGGAAATCTACAAACTTTTAAAACTCAATCATCTTCTTGGGTATGATCTTTAATAAAGTGGTGCCTAATCTCTATATGCTTGGTTTTAAAGTATTGTATATGATTTTTTGTGAAGTTGATGGAACTGGTGTTCTCACACCTAATAAGATCATATGTAACATCAAAATCCTCTAATATTTGTTTATCCAAATAATTTTTGCAACACAATTTTCTGTGGAAACATACTCGTATTTGGCGATGGATAGGGTAACAAAAAAAAATTTTCTACTAGACCAAGATACAAGTGAATGGCATAGGAATTGAAAGATACCACTAGTACTCTTCCCATCTAGTCTACACCCCACATAATCAAAATTGGTGTAACCTATAAGTTCAAAAGATGTATGTTTGAAATACCAAAGTTCTAGGTTTATTGTGACTTTGAGGTATCTAAAGATTTGTTTGACGACACTAAGATGAGACTCTTTAGGGTAAGATTGAATCTAACACGAATACATACGAGGAATATAATATCGAGTCTAGAGGTGATAAGATAAAGTAAGTTACCAATCTTACCTCTGTATATATTCTCATCAACATCTTTTCCATGCTCATCTTTGTTAAGATTTGTGGAGGTGCTCATGGGTGCTCCAATTTCTTTAGCATTGGAAAGTCCAAACTTCTTGATAAACTCTTTGACATATTTGGCTTAATTCACAACAATTCCAATTTCTATTTGCTTGATTTGAAGTCCAAAAAAGAATTAGAAACAAATGCTTCGTAAATTAAGGAATACTTAATACCCAAATGAAGGAATCACAATACCTATTATATCAAATATACGCAGCGGAAACAATTATTGCAATCCTATAACCAATCTAATGCGATTAGAATTTAAAGATTGCGTACCTTTTTGGATTTATATGAGAATCGAAAGACTAACCGAGCTTCAAAATTCTTGAATCCTCCACGCTTTGCACACCGAGCCGTCAATCTTTCTTTCAGAAACCTTTTATGACTTGGAGACTTTTTGCCTGTTATGGCTGTTTTGTTTTTGGTTTCAAGAGAGGAAGTTAAAAGTTTATTCCCGTATAATGAAAAAAATTATACTTATAATAACTACAGAGAAAAAAGAAAAATAGAAAATGAGAAGTCATCAGATATAATGAAAATTTATTATCCTAATAATCGGGATCACTAACCATTTGTAAAGTGGAGTTGGAGCTTTTACATTATACGTATGACATTGACTAGCCCAGCGGTTAGTGATACATTTCCTACTATTGAGGTACGTGGTTTGATCCACAAAGATGTCGAAGTTTTTCTTTTTCTCTTTTGTCTCAATTTAATCTTATATTAGAATTTAATTTGCACAAATTAATATACTAATATTCCAAGTATATGATAGAATTCAAAGTTTATGATAGAATTGTCTATGTTCTTGAAGCATAGATGAATTCAAAGTTCAAGGATTGAGAAAAATTTATTTTCTTTCAGTTTCGAAGATATGGCGGGAAGATGCTTTATTTGAAAACTTCGCCCCTTATTGATCAATGGTTTGCCATACTTTTGCGAAGAATTGGACTGATGGGGTCATAACTCCGAGCTTTTTACCTTAACATTACGTCATTTGGGTACAAAAGCTTTGACTTATCTTAGGTTATTCCTTTTCAAAAGCTTTCATATAGAATATCTTTTTAATCAACAGTTATCTGGATCTGACTGAAGAAACAAACTTCACTTATCTTGGTATCAGGCAAGGTTAATGTCCCTATTCCTAAGGTCCGTATTACTATTCTTAGGTTCATGGTCAAAATGCGTATAGATCTTCCAATTTTGAGGGATATATTTGTTGAACTTAGAGAATACTAGCAATCATATATTGGTTTTAAGTATGAAGATTTAGGCATTTTTTGTGAAAAATATGGAATTATGGGTTATACTCCATCAAAGTGAAAATACTTCATCCATTTTTATTTGTCCAACTTTCTAAAATGTGTCTAATATTATTTGTTCCTTTTACAATATCAAGATATTTTTTTACATACTTTTTCTAATATTATCCGTAATTAAATAATAGAAAAGGTATTGCAATAAATAACCATATGTGTATTAAATTAAGAGCAATTGTATAAAAAAAAAGAGTATTAAATGCTTTTTTTACTTTTTGTGCATAAAAAAGATGGATAAATAAAAATGCACGGAGAAAATAATAGTTCGTTGTCACCCAGAAGACCACATCCGTGGGTATTCGAAGTTTGGGCCATGGATCTCTATTGATGCACGATCTGAACCTATATACCTTATCAAAACCTTTAATTATGAAATAGGGTGCGTTGGCTTAAGTTCCGTTTTCAAGTGGTTTTAATTATGAAAAGAGTAATTATATACTATTCAAATACCACCCAATGACGTGGCATAAATTGGTTGGTTACAAATCCTCTTGCATTTGTGTTTTTTTTCATGTTGTTATAATTTTTTTCCAAAATGTTGTTATAATTGAGTATTTGAGCAAGGTTGTGCAAGGAGGAACTCTAAAGAAAGAAGATCAAATATCATTGCAAAAGAAACAAATTGAAAATAAAGCATAATCTAATACTGAGTTTAGGAAGTAGGATCATCAAGTTTAAGAAGTTGGCTCGTTGAACTCCATCTGAGAACATGACAAGTGAAGCAAAAAGTATGGTCCATCAATCTAATAGAGTACCGGCCCATTATAGTTGACGTGAGAATCAAAGCACTGACCACCCATCATACTTCATATGAAGATTAGCGTAGTGTAGCTTAAGCTCTCGGTCCATCGTAGAATTAAATGAGTGAGATATCGCACCTCATATGAGAGGTTGAGGGTGGTTAGGGATTGTTTTTTTTTTAAGATAATCGATGATTTTATGTTTATAAAAATATTTTAGAGCTTTGAAATTATTTTTAAGAAAAACAAATAATCACTTAATGTGATTTTAGATGCAAAATATTTTTAAATTATTTTTTCAAATATTTTAATTTTAATCGGAAAACGTTTTTAACTCTAAAATAATTGATCCTAAATGGACACTGAAGCTATAAAGTGAAATCGGCTCACCGAGAAGAGGCTCGGCCCATTAAGGACCAACCCACCATACTTCACCTAAGAAATGGAAACTTTGGAAGCTCGGACCACCGAAGAGAGTACTGGTTCACTAAAGACTAGGAACTCGACCACCAAGGTTTAACAGACTGGCCGATGTCTCCTCATTTGTGATAGATTAATGTTAAGCTAAGACATCATTTTTAGTGATTTAGAAGTCTTTCTAATCGATTTTATTGAGAAATGTTACACTTTCATATTTTGAGTTTTGATTTAGTAAATTAATATTTTTAGAGCATATTGGGTTTAATTATTTATTTAGTGTGAAACTTTAAAATAATTATGGAGATTAATTAGAATCCAAGTCAAAGACTAAAAGATATGGAAAGAGATAAGCATGGTAATTGGAGATAAGGAAAGAAAACCTAAAAACATGGATAAGCTAAAAGCTGCCTTAAATCTAAATTTCTGCACCTACGACCACAAATCAGCTTATATCTCAAAATAGCTGTGGAATTTGGAGAAACAGTCAAGAGAAAAGTTGAAGATCTTTCCGAGACGATGAATTTCGACTACTCATACGCGTCAAACGGGTGAGTATTGAAGCTACTAGCACCAAAACAAAAACGGGTCTGATTTCATGTTTTAGGGTTACGAATTTGAGTTGGGCTTGGAGTCCACTACTTACCTTCTCCTTCAAGAAAACGAATTAGGTCTTCTAAACACCTATAAATACACCCTTATATCACTTGTAAATCAGCCTTGTCTCATAGTAATTATTCCTTAAGATTTTATTCATCAGAGTTATTGTGTAGAACAAGATGATGTCTTTTATTATTTCTTTTAGTTTATCTCCTTCAGGTATGAACTAGTTTCTCCATAGCTTGGGTTTTGCATTATGTATAAACTATGAATTCTAATTTCTTTCTATCTAAGTTTCTTTAGGAATTACATGTTTTAATATGATATTAGCTGCTTACCTTTATATTTGTTTATGTGTTTTGATTTAATGACTGTTTTCCTTACTAGTGCACGAGTATAGGATTACCTTAATAGTAGTTAGATGATCGCCTTAGTTGGGTGTCTAATTATTGAAACACCACATAACGTCTAGTGTCGATATTTGTCTTGACAACACTAATTCTAACTAGATAGTCATTAGGGTATGACTTAATCACTATCATCATGTATGGAAATTGATTGCTTAGGGACCTACCCTATTTGAACCAGCCTCGTGGTGTGTCCGTAGCCCCCTTAGTTGCTCTCAAGGTCTAAGGTATGGGAATTTAGAATCCTGACTAAATATCTAAGAGCTAATTATCTCCCTTATTAACTAGAATTGATAGGATGAATTATAAGGATTAGTGCATATTAGCAAAACCTAAGCTATACTTCTCATCTCATATTTCTTCGTATTTAATTTACTGTCTTTAATTTCCTTAGTTTAATTTAATTATTTCGAATTTATCTCTTTATTTTCCTGTCTTTTAATTAATTACTTCGTACTCGTTATTATTTACCCATTCGATTAACACACTAAGTCCCTGAGAACGAACTCAACTTATCATTAAAACTTGCATTCGTCTTGTAATACTTGTAGTACTGTGCCTGTCTAGGGTGAAAGTGCGTTGTTTTCTGACTTATTATTTATCTTATTTTATCACACCCTAGGCGTCACCAAGTTTTTGGCGCCGCTGCCGGGGACTTGTGTCTCGTTAGCGTGTGGGTTATCTATTTCAAATAGTAGTTTTTAATTAATTTTTAATTTTCAGTTTTAGTTTTTATTTTTCTGGATTTACGCTTGTGGTTTGCTTTAGTCTTTTTCAGGTTTCACAGTGTTTAATTCTTGGCCTCCATTAACGGAGCCTGGGAGGCGCTTAAGACCTTATAATAAACATGTTCGTGAGGAAAGAGCCTTAAGAAGAGCTATGGCAGGCGTACAAGAGCAGTTAGATCCACCACTTGTTATCCCACTTGGAGGACAACCATTCGTTCCACCAGGGGGACCACCACCACCTCAACCTGGTGGACAACAACAAGGACAACATCCACTAGGAAGAGGTAACAGGCAAAACAATGTTAATCAGAACCGAGTTGAACAAGACCTTCCTTGCCTCTGAGTGCCGTTTCATGTTCAACCGATAGGTTACCGTCCTCCGGAGATCCAAAATATCAAATTTAGACCCGATCTGGGTATGCTCAGTCAGTTTCAAAGTTTTGGACTCTACAGTGGTACAGCAATTCAAGATCCATTAAGAGCGATTCAGAATTTTATGCAGATTTGTGATGCTTATGTTACTCCAGGCATTACACGCGAGCAACTGTATTGTCATATGTTTTCGTTCTTTCTGACCGGTAGAGCTGGTGAATGGCTAGATAGGCAACCACCAGGGACAATTAATTCATGGACTGAACTTCAAGCCGCTTTCTTTAACTGTTTTTATCTGAAGAGTATGAAACTCAAAGACCAAAGCGAGCTTGCAAAGTTTTGTCAAGAAGATGGAGAAGAAGTAGGAGAAGCATGGACAAGGTTTCAACAGAAGTTAGCTAGATTTCCGCTCCATGGTTATACCCCCTCTCTACAATTAGCTATATTTTATGAAGGTATAAACAAAGAAGGTAGATTGAAGGTGGATAACATTGGGAAAGGGAATTTTGTGTCCATGGACCCTACTGAAGCTACCGAGGTTTTGGAAAATATTATTGAACAAGAAAGGAGTTGGCCATCTTCGCGAGCTCTTGTTGCAAAGACCCGAGGTATGCTTCGTTTAGATGCAGAAACTGCAAACTCAGCTCAAATAGCCGTATTAGAAAATCAAATCAAAGAACTTAAGCTTAAGATCCAGAAAAATTAGCCGCAGCGAATGTAGTGCAAGAAGCACAAGGGTGTCAACAATGTGGGGTTAATAGTCATACTTGGGAAGAGTGCGAAGGAAATCCACAATCTGTTTATTTCATATCCAACCGAGGAGGTTATCAATTTGGTAACCGCAACCATCCGGGTATGCAGTATTCAAATCCTCAGGGGGCCGCTAATCCTGGTCATTATCAACCACGCCCCTAGAACAACTTTTTCCAACCAAGAGGCCAGTATCAAAATCAATATCAGAATAGACCTGCTCCCCCACAACAACCTGTTCAAGATGCCTATGCCGATTCATTAGATCAGAAAGCCTTACCATAATATCCTCAAGAGGGAACTATGGATAATCAACAATTAGCAAAAGTCTTGGATCGTTTGACCACGAATATGAACACTCAGGGCAAAAAGTTACGAGGACAAGAAGCCGCAATTCAGATTTTAGGTACTCAAGTAGAACAAATGAACAAAGTTCTAACAAATATAATGGAACAAAAAGAATTGAAGGCTATCGAAGGAGGTGATGACAATGTTGGGTTCGAAGCTTGTAAGGCTATTTGCCTTGAAATTGAAGAAGAAAAGAAGGAAGTACCACATGCTGCTGTTAGTGACGTGGAGGTTTCGAGTACCGAAGAAGAACCAACCAAGTCTAGCCCCATGGAATCTAACTGTTCTGAGAGTGATGTGGAGGACGATTTAGAAAAATCCGAATTTATATAGCTTCTGAGGGATATGCAAGAGGAGATTAGATCGGTTATGGATTTTCAAGCTGAGCTGGCTAAAGAGAAAGAGGAAGAAGCCTCAAAGGAGGAACCAAGATTTGAAGTTGAAGTTGCACCTGCCGTGCAAGAAGAGAAGGTGGAATCGCCACCAGCGTCATCAACTATTCCTGATACAAATCCAGAGGGTGACACTGAACTCAAGACATTTGTAGAGGCGTACACTCCTGAAAATATCAACGCCCAAATGCTTGAGATTTCGAAGAAAGGGCTTACACCGCAACAAGTTTTTACGCAAGTTAGTCCTGAGAAAGAAGCGAGTGTAGAAATCCCAAGAGAGAACTTGAGAGTCTCAAGAAGACGTGAAAGAGAGTTACCAATGAAGCTCAAAGATCCGGGAAATTTTAACCTTCCTATTCAAATAAATGGTATGCTCAAGGTGAAAGCTATGTACGATGTGGGTTCTGGTGTGAATCTTATGCCTAAGTCCGTATTCGAAAGAATAGGACTTCAGAAATAAGAGAAAGCTCCAGTGAAGTTGTAGTTCGCTGACAACTCAGTTACCAAGACATGGGGAACAGTGGAGGACGTCTTAGTCCGAGCAGGTAGTATCGCCATCCCTACTGACTTTGTTATACTTGAGTTTGATGCAGATAAGCAGGCTCCAATCATACTTGGACGGCCTCATGGACACAAATCAAAGTGTCATCAACTTCCAAGAAGGGACCATTACCCTTCAAGCAAATAATATATCCGAGACCTTCTATGTCTTGGGAAAGAAACCAAGGAAGTTAGATCCCATCGTTCCTGTCATCCACAGCCTTTCACATCACAAAGTCCCTACTGAGAAGATCCACTTAAAACCTGTGGATACTGAGCCAAACATTGAGTTTGGAGTTGGCCATGAAGTACTATGGAAAGCTCACAAACGCGAAAATAGGCCACGTAGTTTC
This sequence comes from Nemophila menziesii, assembly GCA_029959085.1. NCBI lineage: Eukaryota > Viridiplantae > Streptophyta > Magnoliopsida > Boraginales > Hydrophyllaceae > Nemophila > Nemophila menziesii. The sequence continues at coordinate 23,142,851 of JARWIR010000013.1, read as the reverse complement.
AAAGACTCGTGGATGGGACCATTCATTGTCACTAAGGTTGTTTCGGCCAAGGTGATAGAAATCTGACCCAAGAAGGGGATCAAGCGCAGATTAGTCGACGTTCATAGCCTAACTCGTTGTTGGGGAGGCTATATTCACAAATCTTGATAGAGGTAACAGGTCTAACTTTAAAAGACGTTAAATAAAAGTGTTGTACGGGAGACAACCCGCAAATTTTTATGTTTTTATGCTTTTTACGTTTTTAGTTTGTGTTTAGTTTAGTTGTTTTAGTTGATATTGCATATTTGAGAAAGGTGTTAGTGTTTTTGATGCTTAGGTGTTGAAGAAATCGAGTTCGGGAGGAGAAACAAAAGTTTACGGAAAATTCAGACTAGCTCTCCGGTACACCAGGCAATACCTCTGGTACACCGGAGAGCAGAAAACCAGTGCCCACGGGGGTAAGACTAGGGTTTTTGGCCGAGAGAAAAAAAATCAGAAGCTCCAGCTCCGGTACACCGCACAGCGCCGCTGGAGAGAGAAACAAGCTTCGTTTTTAGGTTATAAAAGAAGGAGGATTGGTATTAATCTGAAATTATTAATCCTTAAGCCTCTCTTTCATCTCCAAACCTCTCCCAACTCCATTAAAGCTCATTCAAACCTTCCCCAAACATCAAAACACTACCCAATCATCATAAAAACACATCAAAGCTTCTCTCCACATCATTAAAAAGGAGAATCAAACACCCAATTCTCACCAAACACATTAGATTGAAGAGTCAAAAGCTTAAATTTTCAAAATTCATCCTACAATTTCTTAAATCCATACCAATCCATCAAGAATTCATCTTAACCACATAGAGATTCATCATCAATTCACCCTTCCTAAACCAAATCAAGCTTGTTCAACCAATAATTCAAAAGTTCAAATTTCAAGAGTTGTTAAAGCTTTGAGTTGGGGGTCAATTAAGATGACTAAAAGAATGGAAACATTAGCTAACAAGAGGGAGATGAAGAAAAGCAAGGTATTGGGTTCAATTACGAAGAAAACAAATAACAAAGGTTCTAGTTCCAAAGCTAAAGGTACAATCGATGTTGAAGATGGAGGTAAGCTAGCTATGTTTGATTTGATGGGAAAAAGGCTTTACTTTTACTCAAAGGAGAAAACACAACCTTTTCCCCTCAAAGATCCAATACCCGTAGATAAAGAGAAAGCTTCAAAGGCCTTGATAGCTTCTACAGAAAAACAATTAAAGGAACTACCTTTTGCTTATGAGAAAGTATTTGCTGAAGAAGTTGGTATAGGAGAGTATAAGAGATTCTTGGAGCTTGGTGAAAAATTGGGTTGGTCTACGTTCATGGTAAGACGTTCTGAATTATGTCATGTGTTAGTTTTAGAATTCTATTTAGGCCTCTTTAGCCGAGATAGTAAAGGTTGTGTTCCGATTAGAGGAAAGTTAGTTCCTTTCACAGTTAATGAGATTAGAAACCACTTCCAGTTTAAGAAATTAATCGGACATTGCAAGTATAGTGAAGCGGTTGCTAAAAGAAAAAAACTTTGATGAGGAATTACTTTTTGAGCATGTTTTAGACAAGGAAAAAGTGCAATCACATAAGGGAGAATTGAAGGCACCTTGGCCTTACAAATATCTTCAACCGGATGCGAGAGTTTGGCACAATTTCCTTATTCCTAATGTCTTTGGAAACACACGAACTTTGGATGTGACTAAGAAGAACGCTCTACTTTTGGATTATATTTTGAGAGGAGAAGAAGTGGATGTGGCACAGTTGATCTATGAGGAGGTGATGCGATTTCCGGTCTCTCCTAAATCAGTTTATAATGTTAAATTTCCTACTATGATCACGTGTCTTGTGCGAAAAGCGAATGTTATATTGGGTGAAGAAGAGAAACTCGAATTTAAGAAGACTTATATTGATAATGCTTGGATCATGAGAGTCTTGAGAGGAGCGGTTTCTAGGCAAATCTCAAAAGAAGAAAAGAAGCAAAGTTGGCAAGAGAAGATGGAGGAGCGTTTAAACAATTTCGAAGCAGCTCAAACTTCCTTAGCCAATGATGTTGCACAAATCAAAGCCAATCAAGTGCACATCTTGAAACTCCTTGAGCAATTAATGAAAGATCAAGCAAATCCTATTTTGGATGTCAATAATGCGAGGCAATAAGCCTCAAGTGTATGTTCTCTTTCTTCCTTACCATTTCTGTAAATGCTTATATCTGCTAATTTTAATTTCTTTTTCGAGTCGTGGGGACACAACTCATTTTTGAGTTGGGGGTGTGGGGATTCCTAGGTCCTTCGTTTCTACCATTTGAAGTTCTCTTGTAATGATTGCTCGTACTTCTGTCGGTGTCTCTTTGCTAAAAAGAAATGCTGACTTATTGTAATTGATTTGTTGTCCGGATCCTTCACAATAATTTGTAAGGCATTTCCTAAAAGCTTCTAAGTTAGTCTGATTAATAGTGATAAAAAAAAGAGAATCGTCAGCGAATAATAGATGAGACATTTCCGGACAATTTCTCGTAATGTGTATGCCTTGTATCTTTCCTTCGTTGCAAGCAACATCTATCAGGCTAATGAGTGCTTCAGTCATTATAGAGAAAAGAAAAGGGGATAGCGGATCACCTTATCTTAGACCCCGCCTTGATTTGAACTTAGGCATTCTCTGGCCATTGAAGTTAATTTGGAACATGACGTCTGTTATACAAGTCTTTATCCATTGTGTCCATTTGTCGTGGAAACCTAGTTTTTCCAACAGGGTAAGAATAAAATTCCATCTTACTTGGTCGTAAGCTTTTGCCATGTCGATTTTGATACTAGCCATTTGTTTCGGGTTCTTCCTTTTTCGTGTCATGTAATATGACAATTCTTGTGCGATTATAATATTGTCTTCGATGGCTCTTCCTTTTAGGAAGGCCGCTTGCGTTGGTGAGACTATATCATTCATAATTTTCTGGAGTCGATACGCTAGCATCTTTGCTATGAGTTTATATCCAAAATTAATGCACGAGATCGGTCTGTAATCGCCCAAAATTTCTTGTATATTTCCTTTCGGAATAAGAGTTATTAGAGTATCATTCATATCTTCCAATGGGATATTATTTTTAAAGAAATCTTCTACTACTCTAAAGACGTCGTATTTAATGATATCCCAGAATTCCATATAAAATTTACCGTTTAAACCATCGGGTCCTGGAGCTTTCGTTGGAGACATATGCTTGAGGGACGCTTCCAGTTCCTCCATAGTTGGGTTTACTATCAATTTTTGATTCATGTCTTTAGTGATCTTAGGTTTGATGAAACGTAAGGTGTTGTTGATTTGTCCTCTTTCTCCTTGTTTCTCTTCAAAAAGTTGATTATAGAAGCGTTGAAAATTCGTTTTGACTTCTGAAAACTCTTCTCTCCACTCTCCTTGTGTATTCTTTATTCTCGTAATTTTGTTTATTGACCTTCGTTGCATGGTTTCCATATGAAAGAATTTTGTATTTTTGTCTCCACATGTAAGCCACTGTTGTCGTGCTCTATCTGTCCATTATTTTTCTTCGCACTTATATTCAAAACAGAGTTCTTCTTTAAGTTCTTCTTTAAGTTCTTCTTCTTCGATTTGGTTTTCAGTCGTTGGTCTCATATTAGTTATTTGTGTCAGTCTTTTTTGAATTCGTTTGATTTGTTCTTGATAATTCTTGAATGTGTACTTGCTCCATACTTTGAGAGCGTGAGTAGTTGAATCTTTCTTTCCCAAATATTCAACAGAGGCTGTTGAGTTGAGGGGCCATCCTAAATCTGTTGAACTATGTCCCTACATTCATTATTGTGAAGCCAATGAGACTCAAATTTAAAGTATTTTTTACCCCTTGGCGCTTTAGAGTTATATTGTAATATGAGTGGCGAGTGATCAGAGCCTATTGCCGGTGGAATATAAACTTGAGCATTACAAAATTTGATAATCCATTTATACGATCCAAAAACTCTGTCTATCTTGCTCTTGACTGTTTTGTCTCCTTTCTGTCTATTGTTTCAGGTGAAATTACAACCCTTGGAGTTGATTCCTGCGAGTCCATTGTGATTAATAAAATTTTTGAAGTCAATAATTTGTTGTGTATTTGGAGGAGAAGAGCTACATTTGTCTTCTATGTTAAGTATATTGTTGAAGTCCCCCATGAGTAGCCATGGTTTCTTATTTTTGTCATTCCAATGGGTAATTTGATTCCAAACTGTTAATCTATCTTCATACTTATTAGGCGCATGCACACAAATGATATAATATGGAAATATAGTATCATTAATAAAGAGAACAACAAAATAACGATTACAAAATATAACTTCTACTTTCATGCAATCATTCCACAAGACCAAAAAACCCCCCGAGTGGAAGGCACTACCTAAGGGGTCAAAAATAAAATAGTTTATAAAACCAAGCTTACGTAAAGTCTCCTTCGCGTCCACTTCGCGAAGCATAGTTTCAAAAAAACATATTAATTCGGGCTTAAAACTATTCAGAAGAGATCTAACATGTGTCTCTGTCAAGGGAGCCCTAATCCCTTGGCAGTTCCAAAACATCGTATTCATTTTTCGATGGCGGCCTTGGGAAGACCGCGTTCCACTTGGATTTTGGCAGGAGTAACATTCTTTTTCTTTTTTTCCTAATACTCTATACTTCCTCACCACTTTCTACTTCCTCATCTTCACCATCTCCGCCCACTCTCCCATCAAAATCTTCCTCATTATCCTCTTCCTCTGGTTCAAAACGCGAATCATCTTCATTCGTTGTTTTCTTTTCTTTAGTATTTTCTGAGTCTGAAATGTTTACAAAACATTTATCACTTGAGTCTCTTCTTCGATCTCCTCATTGCCTACCGTAACCACGTTCTTTCCTTTCTCATTAGCCTCGGTTCTCCTCCTCTTTGGGTTCTGCTCACCATGATTTTTCCTACTCCTGGTTCTACTCGCAATGCCAACTCTGTTTGTCATAAGTCCCCCATAGTCACCTGTTATTGCTTCGAAAAAGTCTCGACGACGTTTTTTAACTATATCTTGCTGCTGTTTGTTTGTAAGTTTCCTATTGATGATAGGATTTATGTAGTGTTTGCTCGTACGAAGCCTATAACCATTAGAATTGTCTTGTTCCTGAGCTGGTTCCTTCCCACTTCGGTGTTGTATTTTTCCCCTCTCCACGTTCTGTGTTGGTGTTTCGTTCGTGTTTCTATCAGTGTCTTGTTGTGACCTACTTAATCCAATTCTCTTCTACCTCTGTTCTCCATCTGTTGTCCACTTGCTACATAACCTCTAAAAGCCTATTGTACCACTTCCTGGAGTAGCCCTGTACCACGAACATCTGATGGTTGTGTCTCGGTTTGTCTTTCATTAAATCTTTGGTCTCTATTTTGTTTTGTTCGTTGTTGACGAGCTTCACGAGCTTGAATTGATCCATTCATATCTGTGTCCTGATTATACCTTGAAGTACCTTGATTATTCCTACCTTGGCCCTCGCTTGAGTGATCTTCTTCATTTCTATCCCAATAGTATGGCCTACCAGCTTTCTCAAAGATGTTACCAACTCGTTTTCTCATCCCGTAGATAGGTTTAATTGGTGGGTATCTTGCTATATTAGCTACCGACCATGTAGCTTTGCGCTTCTCATCAGAGTCTTCGATTTGTTGCACAATAACAACATTGCATGCACCCTATCTATGTCCTACACACCCACATCTAAAAAAAAGTGCCCCCAAATTCTCATAGCGGAAGGTAATCCAACCTGCACCATCTTCTTGCTCAAGTTATCACCCCAGTGGGAGTGGTTGCTTTGTATTAAAACTAATTCTAACCTCAAGATTTTTACATCTGTAGTAACTACATCAGGGAAGTCAATATCTTCTATGTCTAGAAAGCAAGGTAATAGATCAAGAACAGTGTATTCCATGTTCTGTATATAAGCGAGACCACTCGCTTGTACCCATACTGAAGAAAAGTCTCGATTCACAGCTAAGGGGTCTACATGATGTTGACATGGTATAAATGAAAAATTCATACCAAGGAAAATACCTGGTCTGAGGTTCCACAGTCTTTCCAGCTCACCTTTTTTAAAAGTTTCTAGCTTGAAAATGTTTTCTTCCTCCTCCGTAAGTCTGAAATCTCCTCGAACTCCCCATTTATCTCGGATATGGCGTGTGAAACCGTGAAGAAACACAGTGGTGCCTCCTATCGTTGTTATCAAAAGATATGACTCCTTCACAGGTTCAAATATTTTAGCTTCGATTCCCATGTTAATAACTCCCAGTGATTTGCTATTGTTTTCGTTGAATGGTATTATCGGAAGAGCGTGTATCTCTCTCGTTGCCATTATATTTTTCCCGATGATTGATAATGAAAGTGCAATAGAATTAGTGGAGATATATTTTAAGAGATTGAAATGAAGAGGAAAGATGAAAGAGCAAGAGAGTATCAGCGTATTTTGTAGAGAAGTCGAAGTGAAAAGGGAGAAAGTGAACTTACATTGGTTTCCCAAAAGGCTTCTCTGCTATTTAATATGCCTATATTGCCTAGGAAACTCAGTTAGGTTCTGCATGCCAATGATTATCTGTCCCACTAACCTTTCCACCGCCTTGCTCACGAAAAGAGGTGAGGCCTCATTCCTTTTAAATTGTCTTATGTGTCGCTTATTAAAAATATGAGAATATTTTTTATTTTTACCTTCCTTCCACGTGTCTTTGTTTCCTTTTGTCGATGTCTTCGAGCTCCAGAACCACATTAATAAGCCACTTCCACTATCCTTTGAACAATAATGTATTTGGTATTTTTGTTACACCGCCTTGAATAAATTGATACGTAATCTCTCCCATTTTCTACTTTGTTTTTGGAATTGATTTTCCTCGTTTCCTCCTCAAGATTAAAGTAATTTATCTTTAAGCGCTTAGAACTGACTGCCTTTGTCTTTTTCGAAATTACCCTCTTCTATTCAATCTTTCCTTTCTCTTCAACCCTTGTCTTCGAACTCGTTTGAGTAATAATGTCGATGAATTTGTTGTTGACACTCCACGATTCTCCGTTGTTGTTCTTATTTTCTAAATGTCGATCTTTTTTGATTCATTCTTTTTTATATCCTCTTCCTTCTGGTTTTACTTTTTTCCGATGTTTGACGCCAGGAATTTCTGTTGCCGTAGTATGCCGCGGAAGCTCCAAAGGTTCCCGTTCAAATACTTGAATGATAAGAAGCATATGGATTTTCCGTCGGAGGATGCGTTCATCTCGAATCCTAACCCTAAATTCTCAATTTCTGAAAAGATGAGAAGACTAATACTTGATAACGGATCTTACCCAGTACTAACAGGATGGATTATGAATTGTATGGCTTGGAATTGTGATTGTGGAATTAGATATTAGGTTTTGTGATTGATTGAGAAATTTTTCAGAAAATCGCCTCGCTAGAGAGTTTTTTTTTTTTTTTCATTCATAGCTACCAAGTTTTATGAGTTTTCATTCAAAAGTCATTTAATGATGTCAATCCCTATTGAGATTCACATTTATTGACAAAAAAAAAAAATCACTTTTAAACAAATAATGTTATTGATGATATATATTATTCCTTTTTTATATTATGCACTCCGAAACTACTTCTCCTTTTCATTTTTCATTATCAAATATATTTGATTTATTCAGTCGTTACTATCTATGTAGACATTCCTAGAAGTTCCAACCAGACATGTTCATTAGGAGAAACTTGTTCCATTCGCACTACATAGATAAACTAAATCAACCGTCAACCATGCATGGCGGCAGACAAGCGCGAAACACTCGTATCTTCAGATCCACGGTGAATTTGTATTAGTACACATTAGTAACTAATCTTCATTCCCTACACATTATTCTTTTAGGATAAAAAGAAATTAGTTTATTTTACGTCTAAAGCTACTCAAGCTACTTAAATATAATATTTTTTTGGGTTAGTATGTACACTACATAAGAAATTATCTACTTACACCTGAAAATTTAAGGTAGTAAAAAAAATATCTCCTACACTTACATAATAATTTCTCACTATCATCTAAAAGATAAAATAATAAGAGAATAAAAAATAAATAATAAGAGAATAAAAAAATAAAATAAAAGAAAAATGCACTACTTAACTTTCTTGATAACTATAACCGACCCAAAAAACCAAAATATACTTAATTATCTAAAACACGATTTTTTTGAGATCTTTTGTAATTATAAATTTTTTGTGTTGATTAATTGGGCTCTTTTTTATATAACATAAATAGCGCATAAAGCAGCCGTTTTGGTGGCTTTGCCCAAGAACCGGCTTTGTTGATAACCGTTTCCCGAGTAGTTATATATGGCTTTTCATGGGATCAGGTATGTAAACCTATTGAGGAGGGAGGTTTGGGTTTAAAAAACCTTTATGTTCAAAACCAGGTGGCTACAATCAAACTACTGTGGGGATGTTGTATTCCTAGAGATAGTATATGGTCAAAATGGATCAATATTAATCATCTGAAGGGCAAGTCTTTTTGGCAGGTTAATATTCCAATGGACTGTTCATGGGGTTGGAGGAAAATTTTGAAGTGTAGGGATACAGCTAAGAATCTTATCAAATATATTGTAGGTAATGGTAAAAGTATCTCAATGTGGTGGGACTATTGGTTACCTAATAATACCAATCTTTCTGAGGTGAAAAATAGTAACTTTGCATCAGGATACTATGACAACAGTAAACTCTCACAATTTTACTGTAATGGTAGATGGAAATGGCCGCCGATGCTGAGCTTCATGAAGGAATGGGTAAAAAACGTCACATTAACAGAAGCTGAGGATGCAATAAAATGTACCTGCACAAAAAAACGTAACTTTGTTACATCCGAAGTATATAATCATATTAGACAAAAGGGAACTATCAATAATTGGTCTAATATCATCTGGAAGAACAAGAGCTTACCCAAATATAAAGTTATCTACTGGTTGGCACATATAGATAAATTGCCTACAAAACAAAGATTAATGAATTGGGGACTTATTTCGAGCACTATATGCGAATTTTGTGGATTGATGAGTGAGGACAAAAACCACCTCTTTTGGAACTGTTCATTCACGAATCGAATATGGGGTAAATGTCGGAGCAAAGCCGGAATCAAGTGTGTTTCCAGTGATTGGAACACAATCATTGAAGACCTTACTCGGAATAAAAAGAAAACCCTAAGGGCCGAAGTTGCAAATATGATTCTACCGATAGCTGTACACTCGATCTGGATTGAGCGAAACAATAGAGTGTTTAATAAAACCTATTTGAGTGAAGAGGAGATTAATGAGAAGATAGATAATTACCTGGTTGAAAACCTTGTAAAGCTGAAAATATATGGCAGGGAGAAGATTTCTGAAGAGGCGATTCGATGGAGAAGACAGTGAAGAGAGAGAAATTAGGGTGTGAGTAGATACGGATGTACTTTGTTTGTGTGTCTGAATGTAGAGAGTCAAAGTACTTTATTTTATTATGTCTGGTCTTAGGACCGAAGTGAGTTGTAATGTTGGGCCCTCTAAAATGGGCTTTGTACTGGACTGGTTTTGTGCTTAATGATATAAAATTGGCTGGGCTTGCTGACCAAAAAAAAATATATGGCTTTTCATAGCAAGCCAATTTCTTGTCTTCCATATACAATACACGGTGACTCTTAAAACTATCTTCCATATCTTTCTCCTCCAATTCTTTCGAACCTTTAATTCTTAATCAATTTCAAAACACTTAAGAGAGTTTTTATCTCCTTATTAATACCCAATTAATTCCTAATCTCATCCCATATATCCTTCGCATAAGAGCACTCAAAGAAATGATGTTTAATTGACTCAAACTCTTCTCCACATAAAACACAATATAGATCCAACTCTAAATAGGTCATAGGATATTTTGGAGCGACGCGTGAATCCCAAATAATATTGGCCAACGGTTTCACAAAATATCTACGCCTAAATAACTCATAAGGTTTCTTATATAAAGTAAACAAAAATTTGCTAGATACCTCATTAATGATGGGATGATCACCAGACAAAGAGAACCACCTAGCCAAATATCCTTCTCTACCCTCATCACCAATCGAATATCGAATTACCTCTGTTAGTTCCCAAATATTCTTCAAAAGAGGAGAATCTATCTTCCTCGGTTTCTATTCCCAAAAGCTTATATTTTGAGTTTACTCTCCATGAATCCATTTGATCCAAAGGGAGTCCTTTTTAGCAACTATCTTCTAAAGCATTTTCATAAGAAGTGATTTATTTAAAGCCCCAAAATATTTTAACCCAAGCCCTCATTCTTCTTCCGGGATACAAACCTTTTCCCAACTAACTTTTGGGGACTTCCTATCCTAATAAAAATTCTGACACATACTAACATTACGATCACGAACACCTATCAGAATCGGAAAAATAGTGAACAAAAGCAAATCGCGCTTTGAAGAACCGGACTAATTAGTTCCAATCTACCCACAAAATAAAGGAAATAAGCATTCCAAAATCTAACATACCCCTCCAATTTATCAAAAAGAGGTTTGCAATCTCTTGAAAGAAACACGAAAGAACCAAGAGGTACACCTAAATATAGAAAAGGCATCTCTCGTTAATCCAGGAGAGTAGTTGCCAAAATACTAGCACACTCAACATTATTTACTCCTACATAATAGATATTCGACTTAGTAACATTTAAATGAAGACCCAAACAATCACCAAACACTTTCAAGCTATCCATAAGAATTTTAATGGACATCAATTATCACCTTTCGCAAGAAGCATTAAGTCATCGGCAAAGGCAATATGAGTAATTTTTTCTTTTTCACACTTCAGATGTTAATTAAAGTCATGATCCGTATTTTTCTTTAAGTTCCTAGAAATATTCAGAAAAAGAATAGAGACATAAGGAGAAATAGTATCACTTAGCCTATTTCCCCTGGTGATGGTTAGGGTGTGATAAAAACGATGTAAAATAAGAGAACTAACACCCTATCCCACTACCATAAACTCACCGCAGGTGTACGGGTGGTTTGCAAGTAATGGATAAGTAAAATAGATCACAGGGACTACGAAAATTAGCTATGACCAATACAATTATAAAGTTCAATAAAAGAAGTTCGAAGAATAATACGCTTAAAGACTCTAAAATATTTGTTTGGTTTTCAAGACTCTAATAATTAACTTTTAAACTAAAGACAGGAAAAAAATAAGAGAAGAGGAGTAGTATGAGAGTTTAGCTCGAGAAATAGCAAGTAATCCCCACTAGCCTTGTTTTATAATTATTACCTAAGGGAGAATTGTGTGATATCCAATAGTCAGGATTCTATATTCCTCCTAACCCCTTTCCGGGTGGAATTAGGAGGTAAATTAACAATTACCTAGGGACTTGGTTAAGGGGACCCTACACAATGGTCGGTGGTTAATCTTATACCCTAGTGACTATCTAGTTAGGTGAGCCTGTGAGGATCACTACCGCACACTAGACGTTTATGTGGTGTTTCAATAGTTGAACACCCCTTCTGGGTGACCATCCAACTACAATGGTAATCATATACGTTTTACCCCGCAAGAACTATAGACTATATATCAAAGCACGTAAAAACAGAGTTATCACTACTAATTTTAATTAAATGTAAAAGGACATCCCAAATTAAAATAGATATAAAACAAGTCTAGGGTTCATACCCATATGCTATTGTAAAGATAAATGGCTTTAGTTCATACTAGAGAAAGAAATAAAATAAATTACAACCGGGAAGGATTGGAATGGCATGAACAACTTCCTAGTCCTTCTTTTCTTCTTGTCACTTGCATCTGATGATTTCTTGGTGTAATATTGATTAAGAATTGAGCAAGGATAGTTCTTCTAAGGTAGGTGTTATATATGAAGTATAATTATCAAGTTGGAGGATTTATTTGACACACCACGTGCCACATGTCATTTTATTAGTGGGTCGACTCATCATTTACGTTGACCATCTACATCTCTTGATGCCGGCTTAGATGGACGGCTGTGATTGCTTCTTAACTTTGTGTCATATAAAAGGGCGCTTTTCACCCTTTTCAGATACTTCTTCGATTACTTTTCCTCTCTTCTCTCACTCTCTCTCGCGTAACCCTAGTTTATACGAAACTCTTGGTTTCTTCATCGATAATTCGATAGGTTAAATTATAGTTTAGCAAATCCATTAGATTGAATCCACTAATTCAATTCTTAGTTGTATTTCAGCGTAGTTGATTTACTAGATAGATTTGTGGGATAATTGTAATATTGAGATAACTTTGAGGGTTTTTGTGAGGTGTTTCAATCTTGTAATCCGAGACATATAGTGAAGCAGAGCCTGTATCATCTGGGACCAACGTGGATGTAGGTCGATTGTGACTGAACCACGATAATTTCTTGTGTTCTTTACTTTCTGCACTTTATATTGTTCTCTGAAACTATTTTAAACCTATTTTCAAACGTGTTTTGAGGTGTATAAAATTAAAACAGTGGTATCAGAGCTTTATTTAAAATCATTTTAATTTCATCTTTAATCGTTCTTGGGTTTTCTCAAATTGGGTTCATTTGGAAATTAGGGTATGTTGATTTCTAGATTTCTTGGAGATCTCTTCTGATTTCCGAAATCTATTGAAAGGTTAAAATTGTTTCATAGCGGATTTTCTTGTTTTCTTGATTAAATCCCTACGATGATGACTTCAACTCGTATTGATATGTCGGTATTTGATGGAAAGATGGATTTTTGTGTTTGGCAGAAAAAGATGAAGGTCTTTTTATCTCATCATAAGGTAAGCAGTGCTCTATTAGAAAATATCAAGGAGTAGCGAGAAGGTGAGCTTGATAAGGAAGCCGAAAAGAAGAAGCTTATAATATTTTCTTCTTAAACCTATCAGACTCTGTAATTCGCCAGGTAGATGGTGCTGATACAGCTATTGAGCTTTGGGGTAAACTCGAATCTCTTTACTCTGCTAAGTCTGTGCCTAATCTTGCTTTCTTGAAAGGTTCCCTGTTTAATTATAAGACGGATAGTACTAAATCTATTGATGAAAATCTTGACGAGTTTACTAAGACGTGTCTTGTTTTAAAGGGTACCTATATGGTTTTAGATGATACTAGTAAATGTATGATTCTGCTAAATGTTATTCCTGATTCTTTTCAAGTTGTGAAAGATGTATTTCAATATGCTACCTCTGTCACTGAGTATGATCAAGTAGTAATTGCTTAAAATAGAGAAAATGAACTAAAAACACAGAAGAGAACTGGCGCAAATATATTTGTGAAAAGAACAGATCCTATCTTGATCCTTGATGCTGTTAAGGATAAAAGAAATAAGAAAAATACTAAGGGAAAGAAAACCAGAAAATGTTATCATTGTGGTAAGATATGACACTTAAAGAAAAAATCTTTCAAATTGAAAAACAAATTGAACTCTGTGAATAATGAATCAAATGTTGCCTGCATACCTAGAATAGATGATGTATGTGAAGTACTGACTGTTGCTAGGGTGTCTAATGGTGATAGTTGGATTCTTGATTTTGGTTGTACTTTTCATATGTGCCCCAATGTTGAACTATTTCATGATCTTGTTGAAACATGTAATGAAACTGTATACATGGGAAATAACCATACTTGTGCTGTTAAAGGTATAGGAAAAGTGGATTTGAAATTGAATAATGGAAAAAGAATCATTCTGACTAATGTTAGGTTAATACCTGAATTGAAAAGAAATTTAATTTCACTTGGTGCATTAGATGATTTAGGCTGTGTATCTAAAGTTGAGAATGGTATTATGCATGTTTATAAGAATTCTAAACTGGTTTTAACTTGTACTAAACTTACTGGACTCTATGCGTTAGGTGGTTCTCACTTATCTGCTTGTGCTAATCATGTTACTAACAAGGTTTCTCAGGGTTTTACTGAAAAATGGTACTTGATACTCGACCGTATAAGTCTTCAAGGGCTTACTATACTCAATAAACAGGGTATGTTTGGTAAAGATACAGTTAGCACTCTCTCCTTTTGTGAAACGTGTGTGTTGGGTAAGCAACACAGATTGAAGTTTAGTGTTGGGGTACACAAGTCTAAATATTGTCTAAAAAATGTGCACTCTGATTTATGGGGGACTGAAAATGTTGATGCTCATGGAAATTTCAAATATTTTCTATCTCTTGTGGATGATTACAGTTGAAAGGTGTGGACAATCCTTTTAAAATCTAAGGATGAAACTTTTAAAAAATCAAGGAGCGGAAATCTCTACAGGAAAAACAAACAGGATTGGTTTTAAAAGTACTCAGAACTGACAATGGAGTTGAATTTTGTAATGAGGAGTTTGACACCTACTGTAAAGAAAATGGAATACTAAGGCATAGAACTGTGAGACATACACCTCAACAAAATGGGGTGGCTGAAAGAATGAACGAAACTTTATTGGAAAAGGTTAGATGTATGCTCTTTACTTCAGGTTTACCAAAACCTTTTTGGGGAGAAGCTCTTTATACTGCTACATACCTTATTAACAGGAGACCTAATAGGACTCTTGACTTTAAAACACCATTGGAGGTTTGGAAAGGAACCAAACCAAATCTGCAACACTTGAGGGTTTTTTGGATGTGCATCTTATGCTCATACTAAAGATGGAAAGTTAGACCCAAGGTCACTTAAGTGTATAATGTTAGGATATCAACAACAACATGGTGTGAAAGGGTATAGATTGTGGGAAAAAGATGCAAGATGCATCAAAATCATATGTAGTAGAGATGTAATATTTGATGAACTGACTTTTCCTTTTAAAGTTTGTGATGTTGCAGGTGGTGATGCTTAGTCTGAACCAGTACCTCAAACTGTGGGATTAGAGCTTGAGGTGGAGCCACAAACTGTTGCTGATCATTTGAATGCAGATCCAACTGACGAACCTGGGGGTGGAGTTCAAGAAAATCAACCTAATGATGACAATGAACCTGAGGGAAATTAACCACCTATACAACTCAGTTAGTCATCAATAGGGGAGCTTCATGATTACCAGTTGACTCAAGATAGACCAAGGAGAAATATAGCGGCTCCTTCAAGATATTGATATGCAGATTTGGTATATACTGCACATAGTGCTGCAGTTGAGGTTAAAAGTTCTGAACCTTCTTCTTATTTAGATGCTCTTGAATCCCCTGAGTATGAAAAATGGTATGATGCTATGTTAGAAGAAATAGATTCTTTGAAACTGAATAAAACTTGGGTTTTAGTTAAGTTACCTGAAAACCAAACTGTAGTTGAGTGTAGATGGTTATATAAGCTTAAAGAGGGTGTCACTGAACTTGATCCCCCTAGATATAAAGCTAGACTTGTAGCTAAAGGTTACACTTAAAGGTAAGGGATATATTATACAAGGAGGGTTGGGGTTTGAAGGTGAGATAATACTTCAAGGTAGAGATTGTTATATATGAAGTATTACTATCAAGTTGGAGGATTTATTTGACATACCACGTGCCACATGTCATTTTATTAGTGGGTTGACTTGTCATCTACGTGGACCATCTACATTTCTTGATCTCATCTTAGATGGACGGCTGTGATTGCTTCTTAACTTTGTGTCACATAAAAGGGTGCTTTTCACCCTTTTCAGATTACTTCTTCGATTACTCTTCCTCTCTTCTCTCTCTCTCTCTCTCTCTCTCTCTCGCGTAACACTAGTTTATACTAAACTCTTGGTTTCTTCATCGATAGATTGATAGGTTAGATTACAGTTTAGCAAATCAATTAGATTGAATCCAATGATTCAATTCTTAGTTGTATTTCAGCGTAGTTGATTTACTAGATAGATTTGTGGGATAATTGTAATATTGAGATAACTTTGAGGGTTTTTGTGAGGTGTTTCAATCTTGTAATCTGAGGCATATAGTGAAGCATAGACTGTATCATCTGGGCTCAACGTGGATGTAGGTCAATTATGACTGAACCACGATAATTTCTTGTGTTCTTTACTTTCTGCACTTTATATTGTTCTCTGAAACTATTTTAAACCTATTTTTAAACGTGTTTTGAGGTGTATAAAATTAAAACAGTAGGAATATATATATATATATATATATATGTCTTTGGTCGAAATATGGAGTAGTCCCCAAGTTAAGGAATTCAAATCGTACCAAAATTCGTATTCCTAAATTGTAGGATAGGATAAACCCTTACAGGTTTATTTGGTCATATCTCCTTCGCAACTTATCGAAGTTTATGTACTTTATATGGAAATTATCGTAATTCAAATATCTATCTGCTCATATAAATGGCTCTTCCAAATTCATGACCGATTTTCTGCAGCATTACAATTAGTGAATGTTTTTCCAGCATGGCAGATTCTTTACTTTCCAAATATATCCAAACTTTTCCTTTTTAATTATGACTAAGGTATTCTCTTTACTTTTCTTCACTTATTATTATTATTATCCCAAGATGTAATAGCTTCCATTACCTAAGTTCCCAATCCCAATTTGCCCTAATGATGAAACCCACCACCCCAAACTCAAGCGCTAAAATGACTTGTCTCAGGTTTTGCGATTCAAGTGCAGGTCATATGGATAAGTTCTATAAACTAAGGGGGTATGGCTTGTAATGTAGCTAATAAAAGGCTTTAGAAAGGCTCAGAAGGAAATAAGACGGATAATAATATATTCAAATAAAACGGGTGAGAAAGCTAAAAGGCTTCAAGTGGCTTATATGAAAGATTTGCCTTATTCCTTTTTCTAACTACTAGATCTCGTCACTTTTTCACTTTTAGGTCATAGATTTATAGGGTTACCAACTAATTTCAGATCTCACATTCTACACACTGCTCAAATCTCCCTAAGATTCAGCTTGACACTTCATACGCATTGCTTATTAATCTTCCCTATCTTTTACTTCTTGTTTTCATGCATGCATACTAAACATGTCTATGAGATTGTTCTAAAACACAATACCTACTATCATCAAATTAATTAAAAACATGCTCAATAGGGACATTCACCATATTCTATGCTAATTCTAACACTAATTTTTTTAAATTTTTTCGAAAAACAAAAAGGAAGATGAGGACAACGAATTCCCACCGCAAACTCAAAACTGAGTCGTGTCCCCATGACTCGAAAAGACTCAATAAAGAAAATAAAATTTAACCTAAGCTAAACTAACACATAAGCAATTAAGGAGAAGTATTAGAAGGTGGTACCCATCAAGAAATTATTGTTCTCCATTCATAATCGGAAGGAGAGTCGTCTTGTATTTCCAACATAGCCATGGTCTTATCAACATTATAGTTTTTTTTATCAAAACTGAATATTATATAAGCTCAAACATTGTGTTTTACATTATTTTGATATTTCAAGCAAATGAGTCTCTAGTATTAGCAAACTAAGACAATACAATGAGTATAATCTAGACTAATATCTAATTCAACTTTTAAACGTTAATCAAGCTTTAAAGATATCTTGCAACTTCCATGCTAGTGCAACCTCTATACAATCATCTTTACACTTGAATTTTTGCTTACCCATTGTTTTAACATAGAGGCAATATTGGATATTGTGTAAAATATCCTCATTATTGACTCTGCCATCATGTATATGTTCATTCTAGTTACTCCAAATCTGATAAACATATGAAGTAAACCAGCCCGAGTATTTCACATCCATGAATTTTCCATTAACTTTAGATAAGATAAAATCCATAATCTCATCCCAAGACTCAAGCACAGGCATGTTCAATCCACATAAAGTAAAGCATTTCTAAAACACTCTTCTTGACAAAGGACATAGAACAAAAATGTGATCGCTATCCTCAATAGAGCTATGGAAAAATGCACAAAAATTATCTTGTTGTATTACCCATTTCAACATACGAGCTTTAGTAGGTAGCCGATTCAAACTAGCTAACCAAGAGAAAAAAGAATTATTTGGAACGTTCATAGTGTTCCAAACAATCCTAGTCCACTCAAGAATCATTCCAGAATTAGAGACTTCATACATGATTTTCTTGAAAGAAAACTTGTTTTTAATACTTGCTTTCCACATATTTTTATCCTCAGCTGCAGCTAAACTAGGCAAAGCTTCAGAGAGTCCACTCAAAGATGGTGGCAAGTGCCATCTCCCCCTAGTGAAACGACTACTAATAGTTTTATTCATCCTTAGAGAGCAATCATGAGTATATCGGTTAAGAAAAGAGTTTGCATTATCAAATTTAATCCAATTATCTCCAAAAATATAAGTTCGAGATCCATTATTAATTTTGTGAGTAATGAATGTATAAGCTAACATCCTTAGATTGGAGATTTTTATCCAAGTGCATGATAAATCTTGTTTAATAGATGGTGTCGCCTAAGGTGTGATAAAATAATAGATAAATAAACGCAAATAAACACCCTAGGCTATCACGGTTCTGCAAGTATACATGACGTATGCAAGTTTTAAATAATAAGTAAGATTCGTTCCTCAGAGACTACAAAGGTTAGGAAGAACTTATGCAATAATCAAGTACAAATATTAAAGGCTAGAACAACTAATACACAGAGAAATAAAAGACAAATAGATTTTTATTGGGTTTTTGATTAAGGAAATTAAATTAATAAATTAAAGACAGAAAATTAAATGCAAGAGAAGAAGATAGTATGCGAGTTTAGCTTGAGTAAATATCATGTAATCCCCACTAGTTTTGTCGTTCTAAACATGTAAGGGTGAATCATGTAGTATTACAATAATCGGTTTCAATTGTGCTAGGTAGTTTCAAATAGGGTTTACCTGTGTCAATAAGGAGTCCTAAGCAAACTTTTACTGTAATTGATTAAATAGCAATACACTAAACCATATTGACTATCTAGTTAGACTGATTTGTCAGATCTAAACCTTAATCTAGACGTTATGTGCTAATCCTATAGTTAAATATACCGTTGTCAATGATTATCTAACTACGATGATAGTAATTCTATATGGTCGCGATCCACAAGAACACATAATATAAATCCAACACATAAACAGATAAATAAAACATAAATTCAAATTTAAAACACATAATTCCCAAATTAGATAGATGCCAATCAAAACAGGGTTCATACATATATGCTAAAACTCAAGATAAATATAATTTCGTTCATACTAATGGAAGAAAAGAAAGAAATTACAAATTCAAAGGTTGAAGAAGACATAATGATGAACAACTCCTTCCAGACTTCTTTTCTTGTGTTGTAAGCTTCCTCTTGGCTTAAGGTTTGGCCAAGGATGATTTTATTATGATAAGAGGTTGTATTTATAGGGTGTAGGAAGACCTAATTCGTTTTCTTGGAGTATAAGGTAGGTTTTGGACTCCAAGCCCAACTCAAATTCGTAACCCTAAAATATAGAATCAGCCCCGTTTTTGTTTTGGTCCTAACAGCTTTAATACTTATCCGTTTGACGCGTATGAGTAGTCTAAATTCATCGGCTCGTAAAGATCTTTAACTTTGCTCTTGACCGTTCTTCCAAATTCCTCACTGATTTTGAGATACAAGCCAATTTGTGGTCGTGGATGGTGAAATTCAGATTTATTTGACAGCTTTATCTTTCCATACTTTAGCTTTTGTTTCCTTATCTCTAATTTCCATGTTTATCCTCTTTCCTTTAGCTATTAGAATTAACTTGGAATCTAATTAATTACCATATATCTTTAAAGCTACACACTAAATAAACAATTAAACCCAATATGTTCTAAAAATAATAAATAATTAATTCAAGACACAAAATAGGAAAGTGTACTAAATCATGAGAAAATCGACCTATATTCTAATAAATACACCTAAAATGATGTCTCCAACTAGGATTAAATCATCAAAAATGGGGAGACATCAAGACCCCCAACTCTAAGTTGTATCGTCCTGATACAATAAAAATAAAGAACAGTAGGGTAGTTAAATAAACAAGAAGAAGAAGTAGGAGGAGGATAAAACAGAACACAATGAATGATCCTAGAGCATAGATATCTAAAAAGTCTCATGTATTAATTCTCAAGAAATAATGCGCAAGTATGTTTAATATACACATAATCAACAATCCATAAATTCAAGTCAAGATTAATTTCGCAATGCCAGAAGGAGAGGTCTCAACTTAGTTCGTGCTCATGGCTATAGGTTGTTCATAAATCCTAATATAGCATCCAATGGTCCACTTACCTACTACCTAATAGCTCAATTGTTTCTCCATCAAGCAGTTAGAAATCCTAAGGTCCTTGGTTATAACGGGGCTTAGGGACGTTGTGGTATATTTGGATAATGAAAAGTGAGTTTTTGGCTCTCTCCTCACATTCCATCAACGAATCACCCTAGAGCTTGATTTTTCACTCGAAGATGTTCTCACTCAACCCAATTTTGATACTTTTGATGTGCATCCCTAATAATCCCAAATAAACCTTTCATGACGATATACAAATTCCACTTTGCCGGTCCAAATATATATTCTTTTCATATCAATTTTTTTCTTTTGTATAGCTATGACTCTTTTTTTTGATGTTTGAGATATCACGCTATTTTATCATATATTTTTTTCTTTTCAATTCATGATTTTCAGCTTTTTTCCTTCACTATTACCCCGGCAAAGGGTTACAATAATAACTTTTTCATCATCAATAACATCACAATTACAATTTCCCAAACCAATGTTCCCTAATGATGAAACCCACCACCCAAACTCAAGCTCTAAAAACGACTTGTTTCAGGTTTTGCGATTCGAGTGCGGGTCATATAAATAAGTCCTACAAACTAAGGGTATGGATTATAATGTGGTTAAACAAAAGGCTTTAGAAAGGCTCAGAGGGGCTAAGACGGATTAATAATAACAATAATCAAATAAAAGGGTGAGAAGGTATAAAAAGGCTTCAAGTGGATTCAATATGAAAGAACAACCGTATTCATTTTCCTAACTACCAGATTTTGTTACTTTTTCACTAATAGTTCATAGACAAGAGGGTTTTCAACTAATTTCAAACCTCACGTTCTACACACCAAATAACTCTCCCTAAGTTTCAACGTAACTTCTTAGCATTGCTCATTAACTTTTCTATCTTTTATTTCCTGTTTTCATACATGCATACTAAACATATTTGTGACATCTTTCAAAAACATACTACTCACTATAATTGACCTAATAAAATCATGCTCGATAGGTACATTCAACATATTCTATGCCTATTTCAACCCCAAAAAAAATTAAATTTTATGCAAAAATAAAAAGGAAGATGAGGACAACGAATCCCCACCCCCAACTCAAAAGTGAGCCGTGTCCCCACGACTAAAAAAAGACTCAATAAAGCAATAAAATTTAAAATTAAAACTAAACTAAACTACCTAATGCATACGAGCAATTAAGAAGAAGAATTAGAACGGGGTACTTGGCCATAAAGATACATCATGTCCTCCTCCTCCTCCGAAGAATAATTGTCAATATCCAAGGTCTCAGTTATTTCACCCAATTTTGAATAAATTTGCATAATTTCCCTCCATAGTGATTTGTTCTCTTTTCTAAGATGATTGACTTCATGTTGCAATTTGATAGTCCATGGGGGTATGCAAGAATTATTCTGAGATGAAGAGGAGGGAGAAGAACCTTTTTGTGCCTTTTCTTTAGGCTTTGATGGTACAGGCATCCTATCTCTTAATCTCTTTGGTAGTGGTTGTGTTGGTCCCTCTATCTTTGGTTTCTTTTCAATAGGCTCATCAAGATCAATAGGCCTTTCAATTGTGGCTCCAGGCAAATTTTTGTTCTTCCCTAAGATGGAACACTTCCTCTTATAATCCATAGCATATGTTTTGTTTGTCATGTTTGATTGACCCACAACTCAAGTTACACCAAGGATGGATTTAAAGTTAAGAATGATTGGTGTGGCTTGAGTTTCTTGCTTGGATTTGATGAAAGAAGAGGGTTTCTTGATGAATCTTGGAAGAATTCTTGAAAGCTTGATGTTCTTGATGGTGTTTTATGGTGTAGTGTGATAAATTTGATGAAGAATTTGTGTTTATGGAAGATGGAGGAGAGGATTATTGATGTTGTTATGTTTATTGTGGAGGTTTATACAAGCTTCAAGGTCTATTTATTAGGTTTAGGTCTGAAAAATTTGTGTTGAGGAGGCTAGGGTTAACTCTTGATAAGGTAAGAAGTGGATTAGGAAACAAATTCTTCAAAACCGACCTCGGACCGGCATACCGGCCAAATCGGCGGCTTACCGGTGCTGGATGTTTACCTTTTTGCAAGTTTCTACCATGAACCCGAAACGATACCCGTGGCCACGTGTTTTTGGGCGTCGGCATACCGGTGCGCTATTTGTCGAGAAGCTAACTCCGTCAAAATACCCTTGAAACCCGTGGGCACGTGATTTTCCTCTGGCCGGCATACCGGAGCCCTAAGCAGCATACTGGTGCCCTGAGCGGCATACCGGTGCGCCTGGCTTTTCTTAGATAGACTCTCGGCAAAGAACCCGAGTCACCAACCCGATGGCTCGTGTCTCCCCACCGGCATACCGGTCAGTGAAACGGATTTTTCCCAAGTGTTTTCCTTTTGACCCCAAACTCATTTCCTGCACAATATCACACTACCTTTCTCTCCTATTAGCTTGTAATTACAATTTAAAATATACACTAACTTAGAAATATACACTACAAAACATAAAGCTAATCTAAAAAGCAATTAAAACAAGGGGTGTCTCCCAAGAGCACTTTTTTTTAACGTCTTTGAGTTAGACGTGTACCTCAGGCTAAGCGTGTTCTTCAAGATGGATTGTCTCCTATCGACCAAAGTCTCCACTGTTATGGTATAATTTCAAACGCTGGCCATTCACCATGAATGTCCTTTTCTCGGTTGGATGTTCAATTTCAATTGCTCCATGAGGTGCGACTTTCTTAACAATGTAAGGTCCTCCCCAACGGGATTTAAGCTTTCCTGGGTAGTTCGAGAATCGAGAGTTGTATAATAGTACCTTTTGCCCTCTCTTGAAGTTCTTTGGACGGATTCGTTTATCATGCCATCTCTTTGTTTTCTCCTTGTAGAGACGCGAATATTCATAGGCATGGTAGCAAAACTCCTCCAATTCATTCAATTGCATCAACCTTTGTTTCCCGGCCAATTCTGGGTTTAGATTTTGAGTTTTAATGGCCCAGAAGGCTCGGGCTTCAATCTCAATAGGTAGATGACATGCTTTGCCGTAGACCATGCGATATGGAGATGCCCCAACTGGTGTTTTAAATGCTATTCTATAATCCCAGAGAGCATCATCTAGCTTTAATGACCAGTCCTTCCTTGTTTTATTCACAGTCTTTTCAAGAATAGATTTAATTTCTTAGTTAGAGACTTCAGCTTGACCGTTAGTTTGTGGGTGATAACCGGTTGAAATACGGCGTCTCACTCCAAACTTACGAAGGTGGGCTCTCAACTGAACATTGATGAAATGGGTACCTTTATCACTGATGAGAACACGTGGCGTACCATGTCTTGTAAAGATATTTGATTTTAAGAATTTTATTACTGTTTGAGCATCGTTCTTTGTGTTGCCACTGCTTCTACCCATTTTGACACATAATCTACTGCTAGCAAGATATAAAGATTACCATGGGAAGTGACGAAAGGTCTCATGAAATCTATTCCCCATACATCAAAGATTTTGAATTCTAAATATTGTTGAGCGGCATCGCGTCCCGTTTTGATATATTACCAGTGAATTGGAATCTTTGACATGATTGGACGAAACGATGATAATCTCTATGTAGGGTAAGCCAATAGAAACCGGATTGAAGAATTTTAGCTGCAGTTCTATCGCCCTTAAAGTGACCACCATATGGTGATCCATGACAATTTATATAATATTATCAACTTCGCCTTCATGGACACATCGTCTAACAACTTGGTCATTGCAAATATTCCAGAGGTATGGTTCATCCCAAAAGAATTGTTTAGCCTGGTGAGATAACCTCTCTCTTTGTTGTGGATGAAAATACTTAGGGAATACACCACTCACGATGAGGTTGACTAAATATGCATACCAAGGCACAAACGCATCTTTAATAGTAAAAAGTTGTTCATCAAGGAATACCTCTTTAACCAATAATGGTTCTTTGTTGGCATCAGATCATTCGAGCAATGATCAGCAACCTGATTCTCGCATCCTTTTCGGTCTTGAATGTCTATTTCAAATTCTTGTAGCAACAGTACCCATATGATAAGACGCGGCTTAGCATCCTTTTTCTCCATGAGGTATCTGTTAGCTGAATGATCCGTGTATACAATAGTTTTCTTCCCAATCAAATAGGAACGAAATTTATCGAAAGCATATACTACGACTAACATCTCTTTCTCTGTTACTGTATAATTCATTTGGGCAGCGTTAAAGGTCTTACTTGCATAATAAATCGTGTGGAAGAGCTTGTCTTTCCTCTGCCCCAACACAACACCCATTGCGTGATCACTTGCATCGCACATAAGTTCAAACAGAGCTTTCCGATCTGAAGGTATAACAATAGGTGTGGAGACTAGCTTCTCTTTAATCGTCACAAATGCTTGAAGACATTCATCAGTAAAATTGAAAGGAGTATCCTTTTCAAGTAAAGAACAAATCGGTTTGGCGATCTTGGAGAAATCTTTAATAAATCTTCTATAAAATCCTGCATGACCCAAGAAGCTTCTTACTCTTTTTACAGGAACTAGAGGTGGTAATGTTTTGATAACTTCAATCTTAGCACGATCAACCTCCATCCCTGCCTACGAAACTTTATGTCCCAACACAATTCCCTCTTGAACCATGAGGTGGCATTTTTCCCAGTTAAGAACAAGATCTTTTTCTCTACATCTCACAAGGACTTTCTCAAGATTATTCAAACAATCATTAAAAATATCTCAAACACCAAAAAATCATCCATAAAAACCTCCAAATATTTATCAATCATGTCCCAAAATATATCCATCATGCACCTCTGGAACGTGGCAGGTGCATCGCATAAACCAAACAGCGTCCTTCTATAAGCAAAGGTGCAAAACAGACAAGTAAAAGTTGTTTTGTGTTGATCAAGGGGATCCACACAAATCTGGTTATAACCTGAATATCTATCAAGAAAACAATAATACTCTCTCCCTGCGAGTTTGTCTAGCATCTAAACAATGAACGGTAAAGTGAAGTGATCTTTCTTTGTAGCCTTGTTGAGTCTTTGGTAATCCATGCATACTCGCCACCCCACAACTGTTCTTGATGATTTGGCTTCACCTTGATCATTGAGGACAGTAGTAATACCTCCTTTATTTGGAACACATTGCACTGGACTAACCCAATCACTGCTAGCAATCAGATAGATAATTCCCGCGTCCAATAACTTGATTACCTCCTTCCTTACTACTTCTTTCATAGCTGGCATGAGTCTTCTTTGTCCCTCTATAGATCACCCTCCTTCGTTCTCAAGAATAATTTTATTTTTGCAAACGGAAGGACTAATTACCTTGATGTCGACAATAGTCCATCCAATTGCTTCTTTATTAGCGCGAAGCACATGAAGTAGCTTATCTTCTTGAGGATCTGAGAGGTTAGCAGAAATAATAATAGGTAAAGTTTTGTTCGTACCTAGATATGTATAGCGTAGATTTTTGGAAGTGGTTTTTCTTCGAGAACAGGTGGACATATTATAGAAGGTTGCTTTATTGGCTCAATGTCACCTGATTCTCGAAGTTGTTCTTGTATACTTGATCCTAATGCAGCAACTTCGTCAGTGGTATTCTCGTTTTCCTCTTGTGATTCAAGTGCTAAGTATTCATCTAGATCATCATCTAATCTTGCTTCGTTGAAGACTTCTTGTGTAATTTTTCCGATGACATCTATTTTAAAACATTGTTCTTTCGAATTTGGTAATTTTATAACCTTAAACACATTGAATCGTACCTGTTTGTCTTGGACCCTCATGATCAATTCACCATTCTCAACATCTATTAGTGTACGCCCCGTGGCTAAGAATGGTCTACCCAAGATGATGGGGACATTCTTATCAGTGTCGTAGTCAAGAATAATAAAATCACAAGGAAATATAAAAGTACCAGCTTTAACTAAAACATATTCAATTTTACCTACTAGTTGGGAGAGGGAGCGATCCGCCATTTGTAATACCACATAAGTGGGTATTACCTCTCTTATATTAAGCTTCTTGAACAGGGATTTCGGCATGAGATTGATACTCGCACCTAAATCACATAATGCTTTCCCGTTCCAACTGTCTTCAATGCCAATGGGAACTTTAAAACTTCCGGGATCTTGTAGCTTCGGTGGTAACTTGTTTTGACAAATAGCACTTCACTCCACTGGCAATCCAATTGTTTCCCCAGTTTCTAAACTTCGTTTGTTAGAAAGAATGTCCTTCATGAATTTCAGATATTTCGACATTCTCTTGAGAGCTTCTACAAATGGAATATTAATATTTAACTTCTTCACCATGTCAAGGAACTTCTTGAATTATTTATCATTGTCCTTTTTCTTGACACGTGAAGGGTATGGTGGTGGAGGGCGTGTATTGGTTTCCATTGAGATTTCTTCTTTTCTAGTGTCTTTTCTTGGACACTCTTTGGTTCAACTACCTCTTCAACCTTATCTTCTATTGTTTCTTCAACCACTTTTTCTGGAATAGAGGTTGGTTCTAGATCTTTTCTAGGTGGAGGTAATTGTTTTCCACTTCTCAATTCAATTGCGTGACAAGCATCATCTTGAGGAGCGATAGTATCACTGGGGAGTTGCCGTTTCGGCCTATTTTGCAATGTACTCGCCATATGTGATAGAGTATGCTCGAGATTTTTGATCACCTTTTGTTGGGTTTGAAGTCTTTGTTGGCTCATCTTCATATTCTCTTCAACTAATCTCATCATCTTAGCCATACTTGAATTTAAACTTAAAGCTTGTTCTTGCTTTGCTTGTTGCATTGACTGTTCTGGTGGTTCTTGATAAGCTTTTTCAATAATTGGCGCTTTTTGATGTATAGGTTGTGGTTGATAATAGGATTGAGGTTGGGTTTGATGATAAGTCTCTTGATTTCTGATACAACTTTGCTTTTGTGGAGGTTGATATCTAGTGTAGCTTTCTTGAGGATGATTATAACCATTAGAATAATAATTTCCTTGATAAGATATAAAGGAAGTTGCGGTTGGATTATTCATACACTTTTCCCACACATGATTTCTTGACCCACAACCAGGACACGAAGGTATAGTATGTACTAGATTTACCTGAGCAATTGTTCAAGCTTGTTCTTGTAGTTCCTTAAGTTGTTGGTTCAATTCTTTAATCTTTAGAGATTCTTAAGTCTCTTCTTGTTCTTTTGATTCACTTGGCCAACTTCTCTCGGTCTCAAGAACTTTCTCCATAATACTTTCGGTTTCTACATGATCTAATAATACAAAACCTTCGTCTCCTAACAATTCTGCTCTTGCCCTGGACTCGTCATTAAGTCCTCCATAGAACATGGTTAAAGAATATTCCAGCGATGATTTATGGTATGGACATCTTGCCTTTTTCTCATTATATCGTAACCATGCTTCACCCAAACTTTCTCCGTCTTCCTGCATAAACTGTTCAAGCTCCAACATATCTTTTAATATTCTACTAACTGGATAGAATCGGTCTAGGAATTTTGATTGAAACTTCTCTCAATCTGGAATAACGTGAGGATGTCGGGTATCGTACCAATCGATTGCACCTCCGGTCAAGAAGAACTGGAACATAACGTAATATATCTGCTCCTTTGTAACTCCTCGGACGATATAAGCATCACAAATCTGCATGAATTTCTGAATATATCGGATCGGATCTTGTTGTACAGCACCGCTAAACTGTCCATGATTTACAAACAGCGCTATCATCCCAGGATTTGATCTAAATTTAGCGGCTTGGATTTCTGGAGTGCGGATTCCGCGTGGTTGCACTCTAAACGAGATGGGTAGCTCAAGTCTCCTTGGATTATCCATCTGTAAAAATCTGTAAAACAAAAACTAAAAGACAAAAGCATAAAATAGAACTAACTGAAATAAAAGCACTAGATATATGCACAAGGACTAACGATGTAGTCCCCGGCAGCGGCGCCAAAAACTTGGTGTCGCCTAAGGTGTGATAAAATAATAGATAAATAAACGCAAATAAACACCCTAGGCTATCACGGTTCTGCAAGTATACAGGACGTATGCAAGTTAAAAATAATAAGTAAGATTCGTTCCTCAGAGACTACGAAGGTTAGGAAGAACTTATGCAATAATCAAGTGCAAATATTAAAGGCTAGAACAACTAATACGCAGAGAAATAAAAGACAAATAGAAAACCAATCATGACCTTATACGCGCATGGTTCCCATACCAAAAGGAAGTAAATTCAGCGGTACACTGACCATCCCAGGTAGTTTACAACATGACAACACGTGTCGACAAAGGCGATAACCGTAATACATTTTGAAGAACACGATAGGGGAACGGTATACTGCATCTTACCTGCGGTATACTGCTGAGCGTGACACTGTGAATAGTAAAAGAGTCCTTATGGACATCAATTACTCCAAACAATATTCCTATCCTCCTCCAACTTCACCAAAAAGTTAAAATCAGTTCCAAACTCTATTAAACCACCATTGAAGCTTGATTAAACCTTCACCAACAAACCAAAACAACACTAATTCATCATCTTCATGTTCCACAAACACATAAACTTCACCAAATCCATTCCATAACACCACAAAACACCAATATTATCAAGTTTCCAAGAATTTCTTCCACCACAAACAATCATATTCTCTTCATATATTTTTCGTAAAACCATCATTCAAACAACACTATATATCCTTATATACATAACAACCCAGGTAAAAAAACCAACCAAATCAAAATCCAAAGGATAAATTCATACTTGGTGCATCTTTGAGTTGTGGGTTATTTGAGATGACGAGGCAAACATATGCATTGTATTTCAAGAGGAAGAGACAAACATGGGAAGAAGAATGATTTACATTGGGCAACAAAAGAACGACCAATCCTCATCGGTGAACCACATGAGAAGAAACCAAATCTCGGGTTACCTATTCAAGTGAGAGAAAATACTATGAGGAGGAGATTACTGACCGAACCAAAGAAGAAAGAACAAATAGCCAACGATAGTGGTTCATCCTCTACTCTACAAGGACAAATTAGCGATTAGATCGAGATTCCTATGTGGTAAAGGATGATGTTCACAAAGTTGAACAACAAGGAGGATAATAAATTTAACATCATATATCACCAAGAAAGGTTAGACAACAAGTAAACACAATCATCTCCATGCTTGGGAAAGGATCAAAGCAACATGTTGATCACGAATTGGATGGCTCAGTCGTGCGACGAGTAACGTTTCATGAACCATTATCGTTAACTTTTTACGTGTTACTGTAAATTTTATTTGCTTTATTGAGTCTTTCGAGTCGTGGGGACACTCCTCATTTTTAAGCTGGGAATGAGGATTCGTTGTCCTCATCTTCATTATCTACATAAAATTAAAAAAAATCGTGAATAATATAGAGATTTGGCATTAATATATTGCATGTACTTATTATGCATGATTTTAATGAGTTAATAATATTAATAAAAGTGTCACAACATGTTTAGTATATTTTACATGAAAACATTAATCAAAGGATAAAAAGGATTAATAAGAAATGCATAGAAAAAAAGTTCGATCTTAGGGAGTCTTGAGTGGTATGTAGAACGTGAGATCTGAACTAGTTGAAAATCTGCTTAGCCTATGAACTAGTGACAAAATAACGAGGCATGATAATTAGAATATTGATTAAAACAGTCATTTGATAATCCACTTGAAACCTTTAGCTTTTTAAGCCGTTTGAATTGACTATATATCTATCTTAGGGGCGGGATTAAAACAGTACTTTTCCATCGTTATTTACTTTATTGTCTTAAGTTTAATTTTTATTTTCTAGTTAATGGGCGGGATTTCGTTCAATTCTCCGGCGACCATGGTGTTAATCACTAATCCAAGTTAACCTTTAACAACCAACGCACTGATCCTAGTAGTGATTGGTTGTTAGAGCTACCACTCGGTTTCTAAAGGATTCCTCTAACGATCAAGGAAGAGCGAGTAACATGTGACGATGAAGCGATTGTTAAAATTTCTAACGAGCGATCATTTTGACGGTTGCTAGAGGAAAACCTAGCCGTGTGCAGTGTTTGCATGAGAAATTGATCGTGAGTTATTAAGCTAGAGCGTCAATTACTTTTGCTTTCAACATCATTATGTTACGAGTTATATTCAAATAATATTTACGTTCCGAGCCAAATGCACTTGTTTTGTTTTGAATCTCCATCAATTCATGTTATAGGAAAGTAACGGTAAAATGTTCACATTCAACACCACTAGTGACAATTCCTTAACATCACCAGTAACAATTCCATTTTCGAGCTTACAACGTTTTCCTACCGAATTTAGCTAATTAAAACAACGTTTCTTTTCAAATTTTGTTGAAATTTGAGATCAATGACTTGAAAGTGGTGTTTTTAAGCTTTCAATAGAATGTTAAATTATTCTTTTCACCATACATCATTAATATCAAAAGACAGAAGAGAGTTCGAAATATATAAACTAATTATCATATTCTAACATAATAGTTAAACTAGTTGGATTGAATCACATTTTGCCTAGACACCTTGCAAGCAACTAGCAAGTCATCAGATCGAATGGTTAGTGAGAAAAACTTGTACTAAATCTTAAGTAGCTAGAAGGGAGCGTGTATTTCTCAAAAGTTATTGGACCTTTAAGTTAGTGTTACACAAGTCATGTGAGTATTGCACTAAGACAATTAGAATTAATTACTTATAACATTTTCAGGACAATCTTTTTTATTTGCTCTCTGAGAAGTATATTAATGCTATCCCTTCACCTTCTAAGTGTTTAGACTAAAGAGTGCTGAAAATTGATAAAATTCTTTGGTCAATAAATAGTTTCGAATTTCTAGTATTGGTGTGGCATGACTCACACATGGAAGTTGGAACGACACAAAGTTTCATGTAAAAATTCCACCATGGGGATGAATGCCAATAAAATTGCCCCCCCTAGTTGGTTCCCATCATATTAAAAATACATAGAATGTAATGGCAAATATTAGCGCCCTAGTGTTTAGCTCTATTTGACTTGGGAATGTAGAAATTTAAAATATCTTTGACTTGTGTGCCTTTCTTCCCTATAAATTCCATTTCTAATTTGCTTGTATTCTACATTACAAAACAAACATACCTATAAGGAAAAGAACAATGGCAATATCAGTAGTAAAAGTATCGAGTTTACTTTTTTTGTTGGTTTTGGTCTTGCATGCATGTTCTCACCAAGGTACTGTCTTATTATATATCAAATTTCTACTTTTATTATGGGAAAATCATATTTTTGAGTTCTCCAAATTCAACTTTATAAGCCTTTTGCTTAATTAACGTTTTGTTTCTTCAAATAATACATAGGTGAAGATCTTGTAAGTGCTAAATGCAGTACTTATGGAGAGGTAAATTTAAATACTTATATAGTTGGGTACTAATATGTTCATGAGATTATACTTTTACAAGGTACCTAATCTCTCGGTTAATATAAGATATATATCTTCATTATTACAGGCTATGAATAAGCACCAAATAAAAGGAAGGAAAATGGTGTCTGATTGTATGATGAAGCTTGAGAAGGTGAAAGATAATGATGCGATTGAAAGGAAGCCTTACGAGATTTCAAGTAACGCAAGAATATTACATGAAAAGATAGAGGGAAAAAGCCAGGAATTTGTTGCAAGTTCACTTCCTCAAGAAAAAGATATGTCACAATTGGTTGCTTTTAGTGCAGATTACACAGGACCAAGGCACCATCCACCTAAAAATAATAGAAAATAATTTCAAGTTATCAGTAGGCTTCGTCAAATTATTTGATTGAAGCTCTTTTATCTATATTGCTAAGTGCTAAATTTTGGATGTTGTAATGGAATAAGAAATAAAAAGTGCTAATCATCTCCTTATATGCATTACTTGTTTGTCATGAAGGCTTATAGTTTATCTTAAGCGAGTTCATTTTGCAAAGATATTGATCTCTCAGTAAAGGCATGCAAGATATGCTAAAATATATCATCCGCTAATTTCTCAGCGAGTAAATTAACACAAAAATCAGTTTTGAACTACATGCATGTGAAGTTTGGATGGTTTTGCTATCCCAATCCAAGTTCTTTTTTTTTTTTTGTTTGAAAGGTTATATTAGTAAGAGAAAGAAAGGAACGGTACATTGTAAAATAATTCACCGACCTAAACTCAAAAGTTAAAAATAACGATAAAATAAACAAATACCATTATCTCATATTATTATATAATAATCTCCCACTATCATTACGAAAATAATAATAAGTAAACAAAGAAAATAATATGAAATATATGTGCACCATTTAACCTATTTGGTAACCGTTTCTCGAATAGTTGGATCACATTTCATGCCAAGATAATTTATTATCATCCATATACAATATACGGTGGCTCAAAAAACTATCATTCAAGTCTTTCTCCTCTATTTTTCTCGAATTTTGAGTTTTAAGTCATTTTAACCAATTCAAGAGAGAATTCATCTCTTTATTAATACCCAACCATTCTCTTATCTTATCCCATATATCCTTTGCATAAACACAATCAAAGAAAATATACTTATTTGACACAAAGTCTTCACCATATAAAATGCAAAGTGGATCCAAATAAGTCATTCAATCTTTTCTTTAAGTTTCTCCCATAATGTCATCCAAACAATAATGACATGCTTTGGAGTGACGCGTGAATCCCTAATAATATTAGCCCAAAACTTCTCAAAAGATCTATGCCGAAATAAATCATAAGTTTTCTATATAAAGTATAAAAAATTTCACTAGATACCTCATTAATGATAGAAAGATCACTTATCAAAGAAAACCACTTTGCTAAAATTCCCTCCCTACCATCAACACTCAAGGTGGCTATGGGTCCCGGTTCTCCGGTCCACCGAACCGAACCGTCGCCATAGAACGGTTCTGGACCGCTCCGAACCGGTTGATCCATTATCGTTTCGGTTCTCGTATAAAAAAACTGCTTTTGAACCGGTGCGGAACGAACAGACCGATAAGGATTTTATATTAATTTTTTTAAAATAATTAATTAACAAAACCATCTCACCTACCCCATTCAACACCACCCCTCACTCTTGCGATTCGATACCCACCGACCCCATTCAACACCACCCTGTTGGCCTAGCGTCCTTTTAATCTTGTTTTAATATTTGCCAAATCGTGTTTTACTTACCCCCGAAATAGTGCTTTATACTTGCCCTAACTAAACACTATTTCTCCTTGTGTTTAACTTTATTTTCCAAAGGAAATTTGATTAGGTGGACCTGTATACCGCCCCTAGGACCGGTATACCGCCGGGAAAGAGCCGTTGCCCAACGGTCACAAGTCACGTGGATTTTCCCGTTAACTAGAAGACAAGCATGGCCGGTATACCGCCCATATCACTGGTATACCGCTCAAGGGTCAGAAATGCTTATAAAAGGGAGCTTTATCACATTCAAGAAACCACCTCTTACCAATCCAATTCCAATCATTCTTACACATCAATTAGAGGTCTCAAGCCAACATAGAATCAATCTAAGCTTGATCAATCAACTTGTTATATCTACTCAATCAAGGAGTTAATCCAAGGAGCTTCAAAGTTCAATCAACTCAAGAGAAGTTTTAGGCTTAGAGTTATATCAACTCTTTAGGAGTTTATTAGCAAAGTTGTTTCACCCTTTAAACACCTACATTTATCCTCTTAAGTCTAGTTCTTGTAATAGATAGATTAAGAGAGAATTAGAGTATCGGGAGTATACTCGATGTCCTTGTGTTGCGATAGCACAAGAGTTTGTCCTTTGTGGTATCGAAGAGGTTATAAGGGTTATTGTGTTCTCGACCTGGTTAAGAGAGACACGGGAGCTTAGTGAAAAGCTTGAAATCCTAAGGAGGCTTCCTTAGGTAGTGGATGTAGGGATAACCGAACCACTATACATCGTTGTGTACTTTCTATCCCTACTCTATTTACTTTCCGCACTTTATATGTTTGATTACATGCTAGCATAAATATCGTAATAATCTTTACCTAGTTAATCAAACCTATTGTCATCTAGAGTAGTAAGATATTAGAAACTCGCTTTATTTGTATCACTTATATATCGAACCTCTAGTTTATCCATTGCATGATCCCTTAAGAGTTTGATATATTTAAATAACTTAGTAGTTTCTCTCTTAAACTTATTATTGTCCAAAAGTTTTTTAATAAGGCATTAATCTTATTAGTAATCATAATCATCCCCTCTAGGACTTTCAATTGGTATCAGAGCCTAACTCTACGTGAATAGCTTAATCGTTAGTAGAGTAAACGATATGGAATTTAATCTTTTGGAAGAGTCGTCTTCTACACGACCTTCACTTTTTGTAGGCACTTACTATTTTGCTTGGAGAACAAAAGGAGGAATTTATCAAAGCCGAAGATCCCGATCAATGGAGAATAGTTATAGAAGGTCCATTCGTTCCATATAAAGAGGAGTTAAATGAAGCAAGAGTTCTTAAGTTAAATCAAGAAGAAAAAGATTATGATGAACTCACCGATGATGATAATGCTAAACTCACTCAAAATGCAAAACCGATGTACACTCTAATATGTGGACTATCCGAAGAGATTTTCTCAAAATTGTTAGATTGTAATTCGGCAAAAGAGCTTTGGGATCGTTTGGAGTTTCTATATGGGATTGTCGAGAATGACGAAGAAAAAGAAAGCTTAATCCATGATGAATCTCATGACAATCCTAAACCAAACCATGAGGTAGCAATCTATCCTAACTCTTTGTCACCTCCATATAATTATGATTATATTAGGAATATTTCATCCCTTCTAAATATTCTTGACTCTCAAATCCATTTCAATAATCTTATGTTGAAAAAGGCTAAAGTTGAGCAAAAGAATTGTTTTAATAGTTGTATCACTTTAGATGATATTTTGGGAAATACTAAAAACCCATGTTTTGAAAATATTTTCTCTTCAAATAAAAGTCAACATCTTATGAAGAAAAATATAGAAGGTTTTGAAAAATTGGATGAAGCATTTTCCCTTGCTCTTAAAACTTTAGAAAATCATCCCTATTTGAGTGTCACTCCATTTGATGCAAATATCTTTTTAAAGAAAAAAAAATTTGGATGAAAATTTGGTTATATAAAAGAATGAGAAAAATTCGTGTTCAAAACATTCTCGTGATATTTCTATTCAAAAAAGAAGTACTTGCAATTATTGTGGTAAACCCGGTCATCATGTTTCTATGTGTCATTACCATAAACAACTTGAATACAGGTCTTTAATACCCTCGTGGGAAAAAACGACATGGATTGTAAAAAGTACTAATCATATTTCCGGATCCAATTCACCTCGGATACCATAGTAATATTCATTGTAGGTGTTGAGCGTCAAGAAAATGGAATAATATTCAAAAGGACGCTTAAATCTCAAAAAAAAAAAATCCGGTGATTTCTTTCTTTATCTCGTATTTACTTGTTCTTAATTATGTGTGTATATGTTTATTTTTATAAGTGATATTATTTTTTAGATTTTTACACCTTTCTTTGCTTGAAATTATTTAGCTTTTACTTTGGGTCTTTTTGTACTTTTTAGAAAGTATAGGATTCTTAGGAAATTATATGTTTTTATTGTTTTAACCCTTTCTACTTGCTAGTTTTCAAAAACAAAAATTGTCCCACTTATATTTTTACATTATCTAACTATTGGGGAGGTTTCGGGTTGATTTCGAGCATTTTTTATCCCAATTACCGAGGCTTGAGCGGCATACCGGGCTTTCCAGCGGCATTGCCGGCGTGGCGTGTGTCTTTTACTGATTTCACTGGACCGGCATACCGGGCTTATAAGCGGCATACCGGTCGCGTTTTTCTAAACCGACGGAATTCGATTTATTCAGCTTTTTAAACCGATTATCCTCTTTCATTAAACCCTAACTTCATCTCCTTCGCAATTCTCTCTGCAAAATCGGCTCTTACCCATCTTATTCATCCATTAATCTTCTCAAAAGCCCATCTCCTTCAATCATCTTCACTATCTCTTGCAATGGGTCCAAGAAAGGAAGCTCCTTCATCCTCCAAACGAAAGAAGACCGGAAGCTCTTCAAATCCTCCTCCGCCTTCAAAACCATTCGATATTCAACCGGGTAGAAAGGTTGAATCCTCCGCTTTCCCATCCGGTAATAGCTTTTTCACTCTTCTTGATTCTCAAGGGCTTATTCCTTTTCTTTCAATTGAATCAAATATAGCTACTAGTTTTTTCCAAGAATTCTACAAAAATTTCCATTATAATTGTGATAGGAACTTTATTTCTTCAAAAATCAATGGTATAAAAATATAAAAATCGATGAATCTCTCCTTAGTACCGTTTTTAATCTCAAAACTTCGGGTTTTAGCTCTTTTTGGAATATTGGATGTGGTTTTCTTGATGAAAATACTATGCCCCTTGTTGAAACCTATATGGAATCCCATTTAATTAATCCGGCCTCAATTAATTCCGATTCTAAACATTGGAGATCGTATGATTTCACACCTGATTTTCATATAGCTTATAAAATTGTTTTAAATGGGTTATTTTGCAAAAATAAACACGATGCTACTATATCCCCTTATGAAGCTTACATTCTCTATCATATTTATCACAATGAGCAAATCAATTTTCCGGCTATCATGATCAAAATGATGAACCATGCTTTTATTAACACCACTAGTGTTCCATATGGTTTAGCTCTTTCCGTTATTTTCAATCACCTTGGTTTCAATCTCGAAAATTCTCTTTTAAAAAGTTTCAACCCTAATTGGGTCATCAATTATAAAGCCGTTAGAAAAATGAAGTTTGTGATCTATAATGATGAATATATTCCGGAAAGACACGTTAACAACTTTGGGGATCAAGATACTATCTCTAATATCCTTTCATCTTCTTCGCGTCTCACGGGTCCACCTATTCCTAACTCTCCTATCCAAGTTGAACCTATTCCCAATCCTCCTAGAAACGATGATTCTTCCCGTTTATCACGTATCGAAGCTACTATTGACCGGTTTGTTAATTTTGTGCAAACCAAGCTTACATCTTTGGAGACTAAGATTGAAAATATTATAGATAAGTTTCATGCTTGAGAAGAGATGTTGCGGTTCTTCGTGATGAGCGATAGATTGAGATTGTTTTTGTTGGGTGTTTTAATTATCTTGTTATCTCGTTCTTACTATGGTTGTAATTGTTGAACGTCTTTAGCTTTTGGTGATTTCTAGTTGATTATGGTTTTATTTGGTTTATCTAGTTTATTTGAGTTTGAACAATCTTGTGTTATCTTTTAGTTTTTGTTGGATACTTGAATTATTTAGATCTTTGGATAATTAGTTGTTTTGGATGTTTTTAATCTTGTTATGAATATTTGGATGTTTAAATTATGCTATGTTTTGGATATATATTTTAATTATGTGTTGCTAAGATTCTTCTTGATGACATAGGTGATTTTCGTTTAATTTGGTTATATATTGCTCATTAAGCCCTTAACTTTACTCAAATTGATTTTAGGTCCTTAATATTTGAAAATTGCATTTAGGCCCCTAAAGCTTTTGAAAAATTTGTTTTTAGGACACTAAAGTCTTTCAAAAAATAGTATCAAGGTCCCTATTGTTTGAACTATTGCATGTAGGTCCCAAATGTTTGCAAGTTGCACCTTAGTCCTTAATTTTTGAAAAATGTGCCTTGATTCTCATAAATTACAAAATCACCTCTATGTTCTTAGTTTTCATAAATCTCTTTAAAGTTTATATTTTACTATTAGGTCCCTAAATTTCAAAAATTGGATTTTTGAACCCTATAGTTTGAATATAATACATTTTAGTCCCTTCATTTTTTTTTTTAAAAATTATCTTTTAACCTTTTTATTTTTAAACCTTGTCTTAGGTTCTTTTTTATTAACAAAGGGGGAGAAAATCTTAGTTAAACTTTTTCAAATAGGAGCAAAAACCCTATGCATTTTGTAAGGGGGAGTATTTTAATGCAATCATCTTTAAAACTCAAATGCTTAGGTTGAAGGTGGATCTTTGATTAAAAATGTGTTCATTATATCTTGTAGTATTGTAACTTTCATTTTGCTATGCCCGTAAGTTATGCTACTTATTACTCGTCATTAATCTTGCTTACCTCTTATAGGAATCTTTGCTATATTATCCTCCTTGTTGGATAATTGCTCCTCCATTTTATTTCTTGGATATTGTATTGTGATATTGCTAACATTTTCTTGGTGATGTAGGTGCTTTTAAGTCTCTAATTGTTTAACTTGCAATATATAGCCCCTACATTTTTGAAAAATGGCACAATGGTCCCTCAATATTTAATTTGACCTCAATATCTTTTTTTTAACAAATGATGGTCAAATATCCTTTTTATAAGGACTTAAACTTTTTTTTTTAAATTGAAAAATGGTACTTATGTCTCTCAAAATATATTTTGAAACATTACGCTTTCACCCCTAAACAAACTTTTCTTTTATTCTAAATTGTTCACTAACTCTTTTTGTTGTTGACAAAGGGGGAGAAAGATCAAAGATACAAACTTAAATGTTTTATAAACCTTAAAGTATCTTTAAACACAAATGTGCATTGTTGTTATGCCTTGTGTAAGGGGGAGTTTTTAAATGAATTGATTTACGAAACATATTTATTAAAATACCTTATGCATAGAGTAAGGGGGAGCTACTCCATTTACCGATCGATAACTCGTTTGAAGGATTTCATTGTTAAAAACTCTTTATTGGCAAACTTGTGTTTTCGATTTGTCAAACATCAAAAAGGGGAGATTGTTGGCCTAACGTCCTTTTAATCTTGTTTCAATATTTGCCAAATCGTATTTTACTTACCCCCGAAATAGTGCTTTATACTTGCCCTAACTAAACACTATTTCTCCTTGTGTTTAACTTTATTTTCCAAAGGAAAATTGATTAGGTGGGCCGGCATACCACCCCTAGGACCGGTATACCACCGGGAAAGAGCCGTTGCCCAACGGTCACAAGCCACGTGGATTTTCCCGTTGACTAGAAGACAAGCATGGCCGGTATACCGCCCATATCACCGGTATACCGCTCAAGGGTCAGAAATGCTTATAAAAGGGAGCTTTATCACATTCAAGAAACCACCTCTTACCAATCCAATTCCAATCATTCTTACACATCAATTAGAGGTCTCAAGCCAACATAGAATAAATCCAAGCTTGATCAATCAACTTGTTATATCTACTCAATCAAGGAGTTAATCCAAGGAGCTTCAAAGTTCAATCAACTTAAGAGAATTTTTAAGCTTAGAGTTATATCATCTCTTTAGGAGTTTATTAGCAAATTTGTTTCACCCTTTAAACACTTACATTTATCCTCTTAAGTCTAGTTCTTGTAATAGATAGGTTAAGAGAGAATTAGAGTATCTGGAGTATACTCGGTGTCCTTGTGTTGCGATAGCACAAGAGTTTGTCCTTCGTGGTATCAAAGAGGTTGTAAGAGTTATTGTGTTCTCGACCCGGTTAAGAGAGACACGGGAGCTTAGTGAAAAGCTTGAAATCCTAAGGCTTCCTTAGGTAGTGGATGTAGGGATAACCGAACCACTATACATCGTTGTATACTTTCTATCCCTACTCTATTTACTTTCCGCACTTTATATGTTTGATTACATGCTAGCATAAATATCGTAATAATCTTTACCTAGTTAATCAAACCTATTGTCATCTAGAGTAGTAAGAGATTAGAAACTCGTTTTATTTGTATCACTTATATATCGAACCTATAGCTTATCCATTGCATAATCCCTTAAGAGTTTGATATATTTAATTAACTTAGTAGTTTCTCTCTTAAACTTATTATTGTCCAAAAGTTTTTTAATAAGGCATTAATCTTATTAGTAATCCCATTCACCCCCCCCCCTCTAGGACTTTCACACCCCTCACTCTTGCGACCCCATACCCACCGACCCCATTTACTCCACCCCTATCTTCTCTGCACCGCGTTAATTCATCTCACCAAACCCACCTCCCCCATTTCATTTCCATCTGAAATAAATCTCTTATCTATAATCTGTAGAAATTAAATGGTGGTGGTTTGATTTATTGTTGGTGGCTTGATTAATCGATGGTTTTGGTGGTGGTTTGGGTTCGTGTTACGCATGGCTATGGTGGTCGTGGAGGGTGGTTTGTCTTATTCTTCCCTATGGTGGTTTGTTTATTTCTCTAATCTTGAATTATTCACTTAATGGCTTCCCGATGATCTTCGATTTTCGATTTTTGTGAGGGTTTATGGAATTTTTCTTTTCTTTTAATCTTCAATTCGTAAATCATCAAGTAAGTTATGAATTAAAAGTTTAAATTTACTTCTTTTATGTCTTTTATCTATTTTCTCTAATGATTTGTTTGTTTTTTCATGTTGCATGTTCTAATGGTGTTTTGTTGATGAAGATTGGATTTATTGTTGATGGTTTATGTATTGACTACTATGGTAAGTAGAAGGCTTTGAACCCTGGTTTAATTGATTTGTTTTTGAGAGTTTTTGGATTTTCTACAATATGTTACACTCAGTTTTGGAAATCAATTCTCTAGTTTTTGTTAAATTTGTTGTTTTAGTCCCTTAAGTTATGCGAAAATGATTGTTTTGTGCTAAATTGGTCCTATTTTGGGTGATGTTGTTTACATTTGAACAACTATTTTTTCAAATTTCACTTTTAGGTGCATATTTTGGGGGAAATTGTTATAAAAGGTGCTTGAGTTAGATGATTTGAGAACAATTTGTGTCTTAGAGGTTGTAATAGCTAGTGGAGAATGTATTTCTTACAATTTGGAAATGTTGATTCCCTTTGAATAGTTGAATTTGCAAAATTGATCCCTATGAAATCCTAATTTGTGAAATTGATCCCTATGAAATCCTAATTTGCGAAATTGATCCCTATGAAATCCTAATTTACGAAATTGATCACTATGAAATCCTAATTTGCGAATCTAAGGAATTGGTTAAGATCAAGTAGTTGAAATTTGGTTTGAATTGACGAAAATAGTTGCGTGTTTTTAAGAATTGACGGGTTTTAAGTTCTTGAAAATGCAAATCAACGCCTATTTACAAAAATGATGAAAATACATTTATAAAAGATAACTATCTTTACATCCCCTACTTTAAACAAAAATGATGATCAAATTTAATAGAAACCATCTTTGATGACAAAATGACCCCTTATTTTTTCATTAATTTTGGAACTAGACAAAAAGGATTTTCACTAAAGCATATCTACCTTCAAAAATGATGATTGCAAATCTGAATTTTAGCATTTTAGTCCCTACACGATTTTGATTTTCCTTTTTTAGACTAACTTATCACTTGGGCGGTTTTGTTGATGACAATGCATTACTAAATGAGGTTTTGTTGATGACAATAACCCTTACTCTTTGTAAAGAATGAAATATAAGTCTTAAAACAATTTTGAAATTGACCTTAAGTTTCGAAAATGCTAAAAAATCCCCCAAATTTTTTATGCAAATAAAAGTTAAATTTAAAACAACTATGAAATTGTTATTAAGTTTGAACCGCCTCAGTATATACTTTTTAACATTTCTTGGATTAAATTCACCTGTGATAGAGAGGCTTCACCAAACAAGATTAGATCATTAGCAAAAAAGAGATGTGATAAAGTAGTACCACCTCTCCCCATACCGATTGGTTTCTAACTTCCATTTTCACATAACTCCAATGAGAATAGGCATACACTCCATACATAATATAAAAATATACGGAGAAAACGGGTCTTCCTGGAGAATTCCCTGAAACGGCTTGAAGGGGGGAAGACGTTAACCATTCCATAAAACCTGCATTTCATTTTCCTCCATACTTGACATTATAATTGAAACCCAAGTCAAAGGAAAAAAATATCTTAACGTGTCTTCAATAAATTCCCACCAGATTTTATCATACGCTTTCACTAGATCAATCTTTACTGCCATAATTCCTTTTTTTCCTTTTAGATGATGCATTTTGTGATCTACTTCTCTAACAAGAACAATATTATCCGTGGTGGATCTACCTGGAAGAAAATTACTATGGCAAGTCCCTATTTACTCAGCATGACTGGGCCTAAGTCTATTGTCTGTAACCTTCATAATAAATTTACAGGGTGAGTTTATAAGGCTAATAGGTCGAAATAAACTTACTCGTCCGGGATCTGAAACTTATGGAAAAAGATGAATGAGCGTACCATTTAAGTTTTTTGGAATAGTCCATGTATCTAATGCATTGTAAAACATCTTCTCAATTGATGGACCTACTGTATTCCAACACTTTTGATAAAACGCAACTGACATGCCATCCGGAACAGAGACTCTCATCGGATTTGACTGAAATACTGCATCTCGAAATTCTTCCACTGAAAACGGCGCACGAAGGTCTTGGGCTACTACCTCTCCTACATATCCCACTTGAGGTAACGAAAAATCCCAACTTTGTCTT
Source organism: Nemophila menziesii (assembly GCA_029959085.1). Classification (NCBI taxonomy): domain Eukaryota; kingdom Viridiplantae; phylum Streptophyta; class Magnoliopsida; order Boraginales; family Hydrophyllaceae; genus Nemophila; species Nemophila menziesii. The sequence goes on along the minus strand of JARWIR010000013.1, from coordinate 23,100,287 downwards.
TAGGTTCTTTGTACAATTGTTCAAAATACTCATGAACCAGAACTTTCAACCCCTTTTCCCTTTCAACCCATATATTATTTTCATTTAATAACCTATCACACTTGGCCTTCTTTTTTTGTATAATCCTGGAGATATGATAAAAGCGGGTATTGCACTCCCCATTTTTAATCCAATTATCCCTTGATTTTTGGAAGCACATGATTTCTTCAAGTTTTAACGGGCTCTCATACTCGTGTGTTAATCTGTTCCCAAATTGATAGAGGGAAGAATTGTATGATAATTGTAAGGACTTTTGAATACTTCTAAGTCTTGCAGACAAGGAGCGTTTTCTTTTATATATATCCCCAAATATTTTAACCTTCCACTTATTAATGTGATTTTTAATGCCTTTGACACTCTTACCAACATCACTCCTTTATCCCTCCCATTTCTCGTTAACAAAATCTTTAAACCCCTTGTGGGGACACCAAGCAACTTCAAATCTGAAACGCCGTGAGTGAGTTTTTGACATCTGAAAAGGACATATTTGTATTAGGATTGACATATGATCTGAATTTATCCGAGTTAGATGCAGGACTCTTGCTTTTGGGAATAACGCCAACCACTCTGAATTACCATATGCCCTATCCAATCACTCCATAATCCGTTGATTTGTATTCCAAGAATCACACCATGTGAAGTGTGGCCCTTCGAAACCTAAGTAAATCAAGCCGCAACTATCCCTCCATTATTCAAACTTCTCCATACGCCTTGTTACCCCTTCAACTCCACCTTTTTATCCTTCTTTCCCTATCTTATTAAAATACTTCGTAACTAACCACATAATAGTTAAGGTATGGAAGGCTTGATGTAGTGCACTCTATAACTCTTCTTGTTCCTTGTGATAGGTACGTGCTTAGATTGCCAAGAAAATCCATGGACTACAACCATTTTGGCTTACTTCTACATTAATTACTTGCCATCCAACTGATAGAACACGAACTGAAATATATGAATTATCCCAAATAAGCCATATACCTTTATATAATTCTGAATCGACACAGATTGAGTTATCTTTCTATAAGGAATTATTACCCTATCCACCGTGACACCACTTATTCTTGGTTCGACAATAACGGTGAGCCAAACTCTATTCTTTCTCATCATATCTCTAACCACGCAACGTCTTGCATTCGCCGCACCGTGACAATTCCAAACTAAGATATTTAAAGGCTGCTTTGAGCTACCCCAAATATTATCTGAAACATCTTGTGTACATCATTAAAAAATAATAAAAGATTAAATAGGGGGATACCCGAATACGCGCTAGATCGAGGACATGGACATTTCCACGTCACCATCATCTCCCTCCTTGGTGTTATTTGGAATCTTGTATACAGGTGATTCGGGAACTTGGGATTCCGTCTTGAGAAGATCATCATCCCTGTCCTTTTCGCCTCCAGCACTAGAACCTCTGTCTCGCTCTAGGAGGTTAGGGTTGCTCGCGGACCTATCTGTTGGGTTGTTCAAATTCTTATTCGGATCAGGTGTTGTGGCCACTTCGAAGTTTGTGGCTTCAGTATTATTTGCACAAAAGTCCTTCTCATAACCATTATTACCCAACTTATTAACCTCCTGATTTCTGCCCTGTACAGCGCTACTTTGATCATTACTGTCCAACTTATGCACCCTTGTAGTTCTCATTTTCCTGACTTGTTTGACCCACCTGCTCGGCCCTTATTTGTCCCTGATCCAACCTGCTGTTCCCCGGAAGTACCCGCTACAAATTCACAGATTTCCAATATGAATTGAAGAGACCTCTGTTGTTTGAAATTAGGAGCAATTATAATTTTATGTCCATCTCCATTTACTTTGCTTCTTGAACCACTTGGACCAACTAAATTCTTGTCAATGTATTGTTCCCACTGAACCCTGAAGATTGACCCTCAGTTGATGCATTTTTACATGTCCTACCCATCAAGTTGTTTTCCGGTTCTTCAACTCTTATAGCTTCAAAACGCCCGCCAAGGCTTTCTGTAATGTAACCCATTTGCGTTTTCTGCACAGTAGAACCTCTCTCTTTCCCATATCTACGGTTATTCCTTCATACAGTCATCCACTCTTCATATTTTTCACCCTGAGCGTTCTTATCATTTCCATGTACAACGACCGGTGGTTGTGTTAGGTTCTCTTCCCCGTTTGGGCCTTGATGTTTTGGAGCATTTAGTAGGCAATATTCTTTTCTGTGTCCGAATTTGCCACATCCGTACCAAATTAAATGCAGCATTTCGTATTCGACCTTATACACATCTTGACTAATACGAATTTCGAGTTTGAGCGGCTTACATAAGTCAACTTCCATAGCTAGTCTCGCATAATTTCCTCTAGGTCTCCCTTTAGTTAGAGAGTCGATCCTAACGGTTTTTCCAATCTTGTCCCCAAACTTTCTTAGTATGCGCGCAGAATAATTGTGAATTCCAACGTTTGAGATTCTAACCCAAGCAACTGTTGGCATGATGGAAATAGTTATGGCGTTGAAACTCGGTGTCCACTCTCGTACAATAAGGTAGTGATCTAGAACCATCCAAGGGGCCCCTGATATAGTAAAATTAAAGTCTTCTCTGTTTTCAAACTTTACCATGTAATACCCATGTCCGACATAAACTAGTTCTAGATTTCCCACTCGATTACATATTAGGCGCAACTTTGTTGACAAGTATGTGAAGCCAACCTCTCTCCCCAATAACCTCACTACTACAGTATTCCTCCATGATGTCTCCCCATTTGTGATGATTTAATATTAGTTGGAGACATCATTTTAGGTGTATTTATTAGAGTATAGGTCGATTTTCTCATGATTTAGTACACTTTCCTATTTTGTGTCTCGAATTAATTATTTATTATTTTTAGAGCATATTGGGTTAAATTATTTATTTAGTGTGTAGCTTTATAGATATATGGTAATTAATTAGAGTCCAAGTTAATTCTAAGAGCTAAAGGAAAGAGGATAAACATGGAAATTGGAGATCAAGACAAGAATTATGAAAAAGGAAAAGATAAAGTTGTCAAATAAATCTGAATTCCAGCAGCTATGACCACAAAAGAGCTTATATCTCAATATTGGCTAGGAATTTGGAATAACGGTCTACTTAAAAATTAAAGAGCTTTCCGGAACGATGAATTTCGACTACTCAAACGCGTCAAACAGATAAGTATTGAATTAGTTACGGCCAAAACAAACAACATCAAAATCTTACCTTTTCTAGATTCTAGGGTTACGAATTTGAGTTGGGATTGGAGTCCAATACCTACCTTATACTCCAAGAAACGAATTAGGTCTTCCTATACCCTATAAATACAACCTCTTATCATTAGAAAATCATCTTTGGCCAGTCCTTAGGCCAGGAAGAAGTTGCAACACAAGAAGAGAAGTCTGGAAGGAGCTGTGCATCAATTATGTCTCCTTCAACCTTCAATTCTGTAATTGTTTTCTTTTCTTTTCTTAGTGTGAATTAAATAAAGTTAGCTTGAGCTTTAGCATATATGTATGAACCCTAGTTTTGATTGACATCTATCTAATTTGGAAATTATATGTTTTAAATTGAATTCATGTTTTATTTCTCTGTCTATGTGTTTGATTTATAGTCTGTTTTCTTTGCGGATTGCAACTGTGTAGGATTACTCTAATAATAGTTAGATAGTCAATAGCTCAGTCATATTTAATTATTGGAAACAACACATAGCATCTAGTGTAAGTTTTAGACCTGACAAATCATCCTAACTAGATAGTTATTAAGGTTTGGTGTATTGCCATTTAATCAATTGCAAGAAAATTCTGCTTTGGGTCTTATTGACACACGTAAACCCTATTTTAAACTATCTAGCGCAATTGAAACCGATTATTGGAACACTGCAGGATTCACCCTTACATGTTTAGAACGACAAAACTAGTGGGGATTACTTTCTAACTACTCAGGCTAAACTATCATACTATCTGTTCTTTGCTTATTTAATTTCCTGTCTTTAGTTTAGTAGTTTAATTTTCTATTTAAAAACCAAATAAAAATCTATCTTTCTTTTCTTTATTCTTGCGTATTATCTATTTTAGCTCTCATATTTGCACTAAATAAATTGCATAAGTTCTTCCTAACCTTCGCAGTCTCTGAGGAACGAATCTTACTTATTCATTAAAACTTGCATACGTCCTGTAAATCTTGCAGAAACGTGCTCAGCCTAGAGTGTTTATTTGCACTTATTTATATCATTATTTTATCACACCTTAGACGACACCAAGTTTTTGGCGCCGTTGCCAGGGACTACATCGTTAGTCCTTGTGCATTTATTTAGTGATTACATTTTAGTTAGTTCTATTTTACACTGTTCTTTTTAGTTTTGTTTTTACAGATTTTACAGATGGCAAGCTCGAGGAGACTTGATCTTCCCATCTCATTTAGAGTGCAACCACGAGGAATCCGCACTCCAGAAATTCAAGCCGCTAAATTTAGACCAGATCCAGGGATGATAGCGCAGTTTGCGAGCCATGGACAATTTAGCGGTGCTGCACAACAAGATCCGGTCTGGTATGTTCAGAAATTTATGCAGATCTGTGACGCTTATATCACAAGAGGCGTTACAAAGGAGCAGATGTATTACATTACGTTCCAGTTCTTTTTTACCGGAGGTGCAAGTGATTGGTACGATTCCCAACACCCTGACATTATTCGAAATTGGGACATGCTTCAATCAAAATTCCTAGACCGATTTTACCCGGTTAGTAGACGTTTAAAAGATATGTTTGAGCTCGAACAATTTATGCAGGAAGACAGAGAAAGTATTGGTGAAGCATGGTTATGTTTTAACGAGAAGAAGGCTAGATGTCCATTCCATGTATCTTCGCCTGAATATTCTTTAACCATGTTCTATGGAGGACTCAATAACGAGTCTAGAAGAAGAGCAGATTTGTTAGGATATAAAGGTTTTGTGTTATTAGATCTTGTAGAAGCTGAAAGTATTATGGAGAAAATTCTTGAGACCGAGAGAAGTTGGTCGATTGAATCAGAAAAACAAGAAGAGACCTTAGAATCTCTAAGGCTCAAAGAGTTAAACCAACCACTTGAGGAATTACGAGAACAATCGCAAACAATAGCTCAGGTGAATCTAGTACATACTTTACCTTTATGTCCAGGTTGTGGAGCACGAAACCATTCGTGGGAGAATTGCATGAGTAATATAGCTTCGACTTCTTTCGTATCTCATCAAAGAAACAATTATTCTAATGGTTATTATCATCCTCAAGGAAGTTACGCTAATTATCAGTCCCCGCAGAATTAAAATTGGGTCAGAAATCAAGAGACTTATTATCAACCTCGACCTCAATCCTACTATCCACCACAACCTATCTATCAAGAAGCGCCAATTTACATAGAAGCTTATCAAGAACCACCTCAATATTCAACAAGCTACACAAAAGCAACCTTCGAGTTTGGATTCAAGTATGGCTGCAATGATTAAAGTAGTCGAAGAAAATATGAAGATGAGCCAGCAAAGAATACAAACCAAGTCCAAGGTAATCAAGAATCTCGAGCATACACTGTCACACATGGCGAGTACACTTCAAAACAGGCCAAAAGGGCAACTCCAAAGTGACACTATTGCTCCCGAAGATCAAGATTGTCATCTAGTTGAACTAAGAAGTGGAAAACAATTACCTCCGCCTAGAGTAGAACCGGAATCAACCTCTAATCCTGAAAAAGTGGTTGAAGAAACAATTAAAGACAAGGTAGAAGAGGTAATTGAACAAACGAGTGTCCTAGAGAGGACACCAGAAAAGAAAGAGATCCCAGTGGTAACCAACACACGTCCTCCTCCACCATTCCCGTCACGTGTCAAAAATCAGAACAATGAAAAAGAATTCAAGAAGTTCCTTGACATGGTGAACAAGTTAAATATCAATATCCCGTGTGACATAAAGATTTATACAGATGCATCTTTTAACATTTTTATACTTCTCACTCTTGTATTGTGTCTATTGCGAAGATTCTAGATGGGAATAAGAAGGGCTAAGGAGCTTTATCACCACTGGAGGCTGAAGCAAGAGGAGTACTTCATGCTTGTAGGTTGGCTAACTCGTTTAAGGATGGACTAGACACTATTGAGAGCGATTGCGCAAATCTTGTTGAACTTTTAATGTGTAATAAAGTTAAAACCCCTTTTTATTAAGAGAATTTTGAAAGACATTAGAAATCATAGTAGTTGTAATATTTTATACTTCTTAATTCATATGAGTGAAAACCAGATAGCGGATTGGGTAGATAAACAAGGCCTTAAAAGCAACTAGTTTAACTTTGATTGGTCTCAACCATCCCAATTAGCCAAACTAGCTAGAAGTGATGATCACGATGCGATAGGCATAAGGTGATCTTTTTCGTAAACTCTCTTTTATGAATGCAATATTTTCAACTAAAAAAGATATTATAAAATACGTATTATAGGTAAGATAAATATATTACTTGGCCTAAAGTACTTAAAAGAAGAGTAATGTTATATACCATCTAAAATCATACCACCCAAATACTCCCTCCGTTCATCAATGTTTGTCATACTTTTTTTCACACGGATTAAGAAAAGCAATTAATTCCCCCTATTTTTACTAAACTACCCTCAACTATCTAAGTAAATGCATTTAATGATGATAAGTTTATGAATATTAAATTAGGATAAAATTGGTAGAAAGTGTAAAAAAATTCATTGGTATCTTAAATAAACAACTTTTTGTGGATATCTACTTTTAGAAATTTTAACAAACATTGATGGACGAAGGGAGTATCACCTAACGACGTGGCGTGAATTGGTTGGTAATAAATCGCTAATCAAATTAAGAAAATAAATAAATTAACGATTTATTGTCAACCAATTCATGCCACGTCGTTGGGTGCAGGTATTTGGGTGGTAAATATCATTAATTAAGAAAGAAATAAATTAGATTAGGTCTAAGATTAATATAAATATTATTTGATCTGTGTTTAGAAAAAATATAATCTTTAGGCCTAAATACAGAATTAACTTATACGTTAATTTCATTATTAAAATTAAAACTTAAATATTTCTTTTAGCAATAGTTCTAGCAAATATGGTTTTCAATAATGCAAGTTTACACTTTGACCAACCGATATGAAAAAAATGATATCCGGAAAAATCAACTCTGAAGTACCTGTCCAAAAGTAATACAACGCGTTGAAATTTTTTTATTGTTCCTTGTAAATACAGCAAAGTCGTCTTCTATATTACACTGTAATTGTAATTGAGATAAAAACCAAAAACATAGTCAACCAAGAAAAACATAAACCAAATTCATACGGAATTAACAAGACTAAGATATATTAATCGTTGAGAGGTTGATCAAGAAATCCAATGTTTAAACCTGAGATAAATTACGAAGTTCGTCTAATTAGTGTCGTAGGGGATAGCTTTTGCTTCCCTTACCTAGTAGACTTGTCGGTGAAGAAGAAGTTTACAGGAATTTCTGAGACGTATTATGAACTCTCCGATATCAATGGTAATCTTCTGCTCCAAGTTGGTGGTAGTATCTGGCAACTGAAGAAGAAACGAACCGTACGTGATCCAGCAGGTTTACCAATCATCACGATGCGTGGAAAGGTAATGTTTTTTAAATCTCCATATATGTTCATGATCAACAAGAATTGTAAGTATTATATATATACATATGTATATAGGTGCTTAAGTTCAGGCACCGATGGTCAGTTCATAGAGGGGAGAGCAAAGACGAAAGAGATCTTCTTTACACGGTGCAGCAGTGTCATACCCTGCAGGTCAAACCACGATTTGATGTGTTCTTGGCAAATAATGTTACACGTGTCCATTCTGATTATAGTGTTATTGGATCTTATTTTTCTGAATCATTTAAAGTGTATAAAGGTGACCAGTTGATAGCTGAGGTACTAATAATTATATCGATCTTGATTATAAATTTCATACTTTTAATTTTTTGAAAAATTAAACCCTTTAATTAATAATCATAAATCGTTTGATGCAGGTGAAAGAGAAAGTCAAAATTGGATACTTGTTAGGCAAACAAACGTTTCAAGTGAGAGTTTATCCTGGGGTGGACCATGTTTTCGTTATGTCACTACTAGTAATGCTTAATGAAATTGATAATAACTAATGATGTATCTGATTTGGAGAGCCCAAATTCAAGAAAATAAAAAATAAGAGAGGACAAGGATACATATCATAGGCAAGGAAATGGAGAGGACATGTAGCTCCATTTCTCATCTAAAACTCCAAACTTTCTTTGTGTTATTTTGTGCATATCAATGAAGAGGCATGTATAATTTGGGTTCTGTGTGAATTTCTTATTGTTTTATCATATATACCTCTATGATCTACCATTGTTGTATGAAAATCTTAGCACACTGATATTATGAAAGCTTTTTGGGATAATTTATTTTGTATACATAATATTTGCAAGCATATTTTTTTTTTCTTTTCTTTTAGATTTTTACAAAGTTTTTCTATGCTGGTAATACGATGTGAATGATTCTTGTAAAATAGCTTTATCTATAAGTTACAAAAAAATGTTAGATCCTCATATACATGTTTGCACGTTGTCTGACCGAATTGAAACACTTTTATACTCAAATTGATCAAGTTAACATGTACAACAAATATTTATATATTCAGTTAATTTGTTTAGTTATAGTATCCCTAGTCTATGGATTAAATTCTCCTTAAAACGAGATAGAAAAGCACGAATTATGGTAGCAATTTAAGTCCAAGAAGCTACACGTGTTTTGTATTAAAAACTTTCATAACAATATGCAAAATGTATAGGAGACTAATTATGAATTGAGGTATTAGTGGAGTTTTGATGAGTTGAGAAGCTTGAGGAAATGGCTTGCACTTTTGTATAGTTGTATTTAATATAGATTGAGGTAATTCTCTATATATGACTTTTAACGTTTTATTTATCTTGGTGGAAGTTGTGCTTAATAAAGAATTTTTAGTTGGAGATTTCTATCTGGATTGAAAAACTGTCAAGCCTCCATCTAATTTTTTTTATTATTCTAAAGGCTCCATCTAATTAACTTATGGGCAATCAGGGTGTTTTCATCTATCGGATGGTTTTTAATCGATTTAGGTATTGGCCCGGCCTGCAACACTCTTTACGTCTAAATAAGTAATTGGAATATTGATGTGGCAATGTCTTACTTTCTCTTTCTCATTCTCATTGTTATTCTAATTCTCATAGTTGTGGTGCAGGTAAGCTTACTTGAACTATCTAAGTACCAAAAAAAAATCATGACATAACCATTTATAAATGTAACTTTTGAAAAAAAAAATTAAAAATTAAACGTAACTGTGTGTATCTGTTTTCTAAGTTTACTACAAATAATATGGACTGACAGCTATAAATTAGTCTCGGCCTTCTCAGTAGCCAAGGGTAAAATAAAGCATATCAAATTTTTTTGAGTACAAATCAAATTTTGTATCGACGTAAAGCTATAAGAGGATGATGAATGTCTTTGAACATATCAAAGCAAATGATATCAATCGTACAAATTCAAATAAGTATTGATAAGACAAAATATAACATCGATACTATATTGAACCAATATGGTTTGAAAGGTCTGAACTGGATAGATTCATACTCAATCGAGGGTAAGTACATCTGGGAGAAGAGTGACAAAATCTTCCTAGGACTGTGCACCGAATCACCCTAGATACCCAAGGCCATGCCCGTGGGTAAACACTTTGCTATGACACGGAATTCTACTTAACATATTGGTTTTTGTAATCATCCAAAATGTGCACTCGTCCTCGTCTAATATTGCGAACCACGCTAGTACTCCGTGTCGACACATATAAATACCCCATTCCGAAGCAGAATTGGGTGCACTCTAAATATTCTCTTTCCCTATCTAAAATTGTCGTGGTTATCATATAGTTGGCGTAAATTTCCGTAATTCCTTGGGTTAAGTAATCCCCTTTAGCAATAATACTAATGTTGAGCGTCGGAGTGACACTGAGAGCCCACTTCCCATTGGACCTGACATAGTGTTTGATTTCAGGAAATCTCGGCGAAGTAGCCAAAGCTTATGGGAGGTGAATGTAGAGCTCCTTAAGGGTTATCGATAGCAAGGTATACATTTATTGCCAAAAATTACAGTCAAAATTCTCAATATTGATTCTCCTACTCTTCTGCTAATACTTTTGCTAGTCTGTATTGTTATCACGGTCTCGAACCGAGTTCTCAGGTTGATTAGTCGGTTAATGTTACTTCTTGTTTCTATCACTGTGTTATACACAGCTGGTGAGGTAGTATTGAATCTGTCATTACTTTCTAAGAAACTGTGCACCATTGGTACCATATTCCATATAAGAAGATTTAGTATACTCAACATAGACCAAATACAAGTATACTCAACATTTTGCACCCTGATTATAACAGGTCCACTACCTAGTGATAATTTATAATGAAGCGTCAATCATATATGGGTAAATTAAGGCTACGACCAAATATGCAGATGTAAGCTAGGATTACTATCTTAGCCAAGAGTAATTAAGCATTACTCAAGAGTTAGCATGATCTGACCGATGAAATGTTTATATGCGTAACTCAGTGGTTGAAGAGTCATCCCTCTATGTTTTATACGGGCAAGAATACGATAGGGGCCCACAAGAGCCTCATTTGCGCGCCCAAGAGTGTGTTTAAATACCCCATGCACATCTTCCAAAACGGGTACCTTCTTTTCATTGCTCTGAAATATCTGCTCATATATACAATCTGACACCTCCATAACTCTCTCTTGGATCATAAGAATATCCTCGGTCATAATACTATCTTGAGCGATGAAGTGCCATTGAGAGCGAAATTTCATGTGGTCTTGACTTAGTGTTTGTGTAAGGTCCTCAAGAGGGGGTGATAAGACACTAATCTAACTACGCCTAATTAAAAAAATCTCTACAATTAGTTAGAAAAAAGTTTACTAAGACAATTTATCAAACACCTGGCGGTCATGCAATATGAAAGATTACGGTTTGATAATTAAGCTAAGCAAAATATTAAATAAATTATGTAAAATGATAGGTTTGGAAAGTACACACATATTTGAAATTGTTTGACTTCATATATGTCTAGTCCACCACCTAAGGTGATGAAGAGCTATCACACAAAACAAGAGAAAGAATAGATAGCAACACTCAATTTTTATTCATAAAATCAAAATCTCTTTTTGGAGACTACAAACTAATGTTTAAATACTAAAAATAAACCCTAAAGACTAAACTATATGACTACTAAAAGTGTGATTTACTTATGAAGCCCATGACCCAACAATTCTTGCTAAAAAGGTCCAACCAAATAAAATGACTAAGATAACATTTGCCACCTTAGTTAATATGTTAGACTATCTCCAGCAATTGCGCCAAATGGATATTTACTGTAAAACAAGTCAAAAATACAATATAAGACCTAATTGCTCACTCCTACTGTCCGGGCAAATCATAGGACCTAATTGCTATTCTCAGCGCATTACTTCTCATAACGATCATAAAATTACCATTGTAGAATTTGTATAAAAATATAATAAACCTCACGACTGTAATTATATTAAAATTGAATAGTTTTGAAAATTTGTAAAAATGATGAGATTAGATTTAAAATAATTTATTCTTTCACCTCAATTTGGATTCTTTGCCAAGCTAGGTTGGTGATGATGGAGAATGGTGGGAAGGTGAGTATGAAGAGATTTCTTATTCTTTGTTGTTCCAATGTGACTGTGAAAAGATGGTTTGAAGTTTCATCATGTTTCATTGTTTTTAATTTTTTCGGACATAAAGATGTTTTATTGTTTTTCAACATCTACTTTTCCTTTTTTTTCCTGTTCTGAATTTTTTCAGCATTTTTATTTGTATATTTTTTTATGATCTTTAAATTTTTTTTATTTAATATTCGCAATGTAAAATCGAAAAAAAAACGGAAACAAAAATCAAATCCGAAAACAGAAAATTTCGTAAATTTAATCAAAATTTTGTAACATTAAACATCTATTTTAAAATTGGAATTTTTGAATTAGAAAAAACAAAAATCAAAATTTTCGGATCCGATTTCTAGCCCTACCTCCTTACCACCATATTTTTTAAGGGTTTGAGACACCATAGTGATACCTTTATCTGTTTTATTAATTTGCAGATGAGATGATTTTTGTTGCAACTACCACTAAATTTCATTTTTATGGTTATAAAACATAGATATTAGAAAAGTTTAGTTAATTCGAATGATAAAATCATTTATGATCCAATATCAGGTTTTACTACTACTTTTACTAGGGATTTTTCCTATAATTAATTACACTATACAATTATAAACATGAAAGAATTGGTTTCTTTAAGAAGACTCTTTAATCATATTTATGGGAAACATGTTTTATATATTTTTTTCATTCAAATATTGATATAAGCTAAATAATGAATATTGCACTATTAATTATAATTTTTTAAATTCATTTTGGCTCAAATACCTTCAGGTACATGATATTTCTAGATTGGTTGAAGTTTAAATACATTATTTTGATAAATCTTTTTCCTTGAGGGAGTGGCATAAAATGTTGGGAAAATAGCACCAGTGGATTTCTAAACATGCCATTAGTTTGGAAAATTGATGAAATCGTGTATGATTGTGTATTAGTTGTTGTAATATTATGAAGGTTGAGAGATCATCCACAGCAGTAAGTGTTGTGGTTAACAAAACATGAGGTAAACTGGATGAAATATTATCTTTGATGCATAAGCGTTATAACATATAGTTTATAAGATACATAATTGCAGTGGTGCTTATTTGAAGAAAATATGGAATAAAACTGGTGTTAAAAATAGACGAAAATCAAAAGTCAAAGGAAGAATTCTCTTTACCTTTTTTTTTATTTTTTTGTACTCAAATAATTTTTTCTAAAAATAAAAATGGATCAAAATAAATAAATATTTATAAAAAATATGTTAGTCAAGTATTTTTGTCATTAATTAATTTCTATAATATTGTATTACACTTATAAACTATTTATAATGTACGATATACAGGTGTATGCATTAATGGGGTCGTAAAAAATATGATATTAATTACATACTTTAAATTAACAAATATCATAATCATTGTTAAAAAATATTTTATTTCCTTATTGTCCAATACATACTAATACGTGTGAATTTTGCTAAAATGCTTTCAGGCACGGGTCAGAAAATACCAAAAGGTGTATATGAACAAATAGTGGGAGTCTCATCTATATTTTGTAGGAAAAATCATTTGCTTACACTGAATGTTAATATGCGTCTCAACGACTTAATTATTGGGAACTCTCATTTACCGAATTCCTACTAAAGGTAATTTAAAGGGTTCTCTTTTTTTATATAATTTTTTTAAAGTGTATTCATAAATTTAAGTGTTTGTAAAATATTTTAGATTAGTTATAACGATAATGTGCAAGTGCTCAGCGTTGGCAAATTTGATATCTACCACATTATTCCAACGTGCATGACTTTAAAACTGTAACTAACACTTATCTTTAATGAACGCACTTCCGTGCGAAATGATGATGTTCGTGAGATCAACAATCTTGCACTTGGTATTTTTTTCTGAAATACAAAAGAATAATCTAGCAGCTGATATAAAATGGTTGAAGAGGATCAAGTAGATATCCAAATGAGTATTTAAACTCATTAAATTCGAGTGGGTTATGAGATATGTGCCCGTATATTAAAAACTCGAGAATGTATGATTCTCATATTTCAGTTATGTTACTCTTTGATTGTTTTCGTATTTTAAACTATTTATAAGTTGTTTGATATATTATTCACAAATTTATGGTACATGATTTGAATTTAATAACTAATTTTTTTTATCTCACTTCTGTATTCATTCAATCTATTATTTTAGTTGTTACATATTCAAAATAAAATATCATTCTAACTTTTAAACATTTACTATACAAAAAATGAAAATGGACAATTAATTAAAGGGTGAATTACCCGAGGGGTCTTGGGGACCATCTTAGTGCCACATAGGAACCAAGTGATTTCTCTATTTTACTTAAAGGCCTCAAAATTGACAAATATCATTACTACCCTTCTAGTGTATATAAGACAAAAAAAATAGATTCTTCTCTCTCCTCCATTACCATTACTCTCTTTCCTCCATTACTATTAATCTCTCTCCTACTTTATCATTGTTCTCTCTCCTCCTTCACTGACTATCAATAATTTCCAGCTCCGACCACCACCGCCGGAAAAAGTACTGAGCATAAAGTACTGAGCATGGAAAAAGTACTGAGCATAAAGTACTGAGCATGGAAAAAGTATTGAGCATGTAAAAAGTACTGAGCATGGAATACTGAGCATGGAAAAAGTAATGAGCATCGAAAAAAGTGCTGAGTATCGGAAAAATTTGCTGATTATTCGAATTTTTTTGTTGAGTCGCTTTACTGAGCATGCTCGTTTGCTCAGTAACTTGCTGAGTGTTTCTCGTAAAATCAGTAAAAGTGCTGAGCATTTCTCGTATAATAAGTTAAAGTGCTGAGCATTTAGACAAAAGTATGGAGTTTAATACAACTGCCCAGCTAGATCTCTATAACAAACAAAAAAACATCACAATTAAGACAATCACCAAGACAAAAATTATTATATTTGCATTTAAAATAAATACATACAAAATAATATTAATATTGAAGTCTATGTCATAAATAAAAAAAATGTTGAAGTTGAACTAATCAAAAACTCAACAACTGATATGGGTGGTACTACTCATTCTTTATTTACTTTTTCTCTATCAAATATTACAAAATTGCTAAAAATAAAATAAAGAAATCAAAATTATTTCATTATAATTACAAGAAAATAATAATACACTAATTCATACTACAAGAAAAAAAAACCAAATAAGTATTTTGTCCGACCAAAAAAAAGTAAAACAAAATAAGTATTTTGCTATAAATCATACTTCATTGCGTCAGTGTCTTCATTTTGCTGTATTGTATTGATCATAGTTTGACTAGTGAATTACCTTGAATACCAATCCCAATAACAAAAGCATTCACCTTGGTCTCATACTTAAAAGCTGTTCATAATCATTTTATTTGTTTTATAATGAGATTCATTTGATTCACAATAAAACGAGCTTAATGTATAGATATGATACAAATCTTACCCACGAATCTCGACAAGATCACCAGTGTATTTATAACTTAGAGAATAGAATGCATAAAGTCTGGATGCTAGAACATTTAACTGTTCGCCCATTAAGGCTCTTCAAGCGTGCAATACTTGCTAAAGAACAAGCTTTGGCCTAAAACACCACACTGATAATTGCTCAAGAATAGAAGACTCTCGAAAAATATTCAAAGGATGTGGCTTAGTTAGTTACCTCAGCATATTTTTTCTGGTAAATCAGAAAAATCAGCACAATCAAGTAGCAGTACATCTCAAGCTATGGAACAGGATGCTTTGCTGTGATCGAACGGAGAGATCTAGATAAGTCGTTCTCTTCAGCAACACCTAACGGCGGCACCACTACAAACGCAGCAAATCGATACCAGAGCGCAGCAACACCTAACGGCGGCGGCACCACCACAAATGCAGCAAATCAATACCAGAGCAGCAACACCTAACGGCGGAGGCACCACCACGAACGCAGCAACACCACCTCGCACCATGATTGACGGCGACCTTCCCTGGACGCCGGAAAAGCTTTGACCAGTTCGAAAAGAACCTTCTGCATCAGATCTGCTTCTGAAAGAGCCATTAAGCGAACTTCGATCACTGTTCTTCTTCGAACGAAGCTGCTGATCTCCGTTGGCGGTACAGATCGGCGACAGTTTCTCCGATGGTTTCACACTGCTGCGTAGAACATTTAAGAGAGAGAAAAAAAGAGAGAATAGAGGAGAGAGGAAAGAGGAGAGAGAGTGTATTTAGGATTTTAATTTTATTTGAATAAAAATTTGTATATATAGGAAAATAAAATACAAAAAAGGGCAAGATGGTAATCGGAATTTTAAATTATAGTGTTAAAATTTGATTGTGGCCTTTAGTAAGAAGATAGAAATCACCAGGTGTTGTTGGGTCATGAAGTGGTGTTTTCAAGGCCTTTTGGGTAATAATCTCTTAATTAAATTTTTATATTTCGAAGTGCCTTAAGGCACGGGCAATACCCAGTCGATCTAAAAGCCAAAAATCATAGAAAAAAATCTTAAAGTTGAAAAATATGAAAGAAAATAGAAGATATTTTGTACCGTTGACTCTTCTTCCATATTATATAGATTTGTGTGATTGATTTTGTATGGGATAACAGAATTATAAAATTTTAAGATTAAAAGATAAAAAGAGTATACAACCGAAAAAGTTGGAGAATAGAGAAACATAAAACCTTAAAATTATGTCTTCACACTCACCCCACCCAGCTGCTCTCCGGCACAATTAACCGCCGCCAACAGGGATAATCAGCCATAATCAAAACCGCTTGCTAGCATCAACAAGATAGATCATCTAAGAATCCAAAAAAAGGTAAAAAGAATTACTTTTACCAAATATCATCACTTTTACAATTTTTTAGAGTTTTTTTATTTAAGTTTATGTTTAACCGCACTCGTGTGTATTATATTTAAATACAAATCCCGCAAAATATGACCCTTTGGAAGGGGAAATTCTTCAGTAAACCTAGACTACGCCCAATATTATGGTTTAGTAATAAAATAGTAAGTTCCTACTGTTCCTTGCTTATTTTACTTATTCATTTTCTTTCTTTTCTTTTCTTGTTAAATTTGCTTCTATTCTATATTGAAGCATAGTTTGTCATGGGAATTATTTTTATTTTGTTTATAAAATTTGTGCTGATTTGTCTTTAAAAAATTAAAATAAAATTTATGTCTATAATTAATTTTTTTTGTTACATATGAGAGCTTGGATTTGGAGTCATTGACTCGGTTCGAACCTGCACTACTAGAATGGATGACCAAAACCCTAGTCCGTGTGTTAATCCCGACTGATTAAAAAGTTAACTTTTAAATTTATTACAAATATTTTTAAATAAATTTTTCATTTAAATTATTAATAAAAATTAAAATTTAATAATTCAGTTATGATTTTAAATAAGAAACCCAATCTATTAAAATCTTTAAATTATTTTTTTCAAAATAAATATATGATGATTATGATCTTTATTTTGTGTTTGTACGGTTTAAAATATACTGCAGTGCAAGAAAGGAAAAAGATGCAGTAAGATTTTGGTCGATATTTTTAAGGAACAAAATGTTAGTAAAAAATATATTAGCCGGCCAAATCTAAATATTAGCCTTCAAACCTAAATATTAACCACTGAACCTGAAAATAAGAACTTTTACCCTTCCTCGAACTATTTGGAGGCTAATTAATGAAGGAGGAGAGAGAGAGAGAGAGAGAGTGATAAAGGAGGAGAGAGATTAATCAGTGGAACAAGTCGAAATATTATCCTCCAAATAGTTCGAGGAGGGATAAAAGTTCTTATTTTTAGGTTCAGGGGTTAATATTTAGGTTTGAAGGCTAATGTTTAGACTTGGCTGGCTAATATATTTTGACTAACATTTTGTTCCTTAAAAATATCGACCAAAATGTCATTGCATCTTCTTCCTTTCTTGCACCGCAGTATATTGTAAACCGTACGAACACAAAATAAAAAATCATAATCATCATATATTTATTTTGAAAAAAATAATCTAAAAGTTTTAATAGATTGGGTTTTTTATTTAAAATCATAACTGAATTATTAAATTTTGATTTTTATTAATAATTTAAATAAAAATTTTATTTAAAAAGATTTGTAATAAATATAAAAGTTAACTTTTTAATTAATCGGGATTAACACACGGGCCAGGGTTTTGGTCATCAATTCTAGTATTGCAGGTTCGAACCGAGTCAATGACTCCTAATCCAAGCTCTCATGTGTAACAAAAAAATTAACTTTTTTTAGACATAAATTTTATTTAATATTTTTAAAGATAAATCAGCATAAATTTTATAAACAAAATAAAAATAATTTCCATGACAAACGTATGCTTCAATATAGAATAGGAGCAAATTTAATAAGAAAGAAAAGAAAGAAAATGAATAAGTAAAAAAAGCAAGGAACAGCAGGAACTTATTTATTATTTTATTATTAAACCATAATATTAGGCGTAGTCTAGGTTTACTCAAGAATTTCCCCTTTGGAAGCTCTTACCTTATGAACAGTGAAGCGATTTGCTCTTATACCGCAAGTTTTTTGCAGTGAATAAAATAAGAGACATGAATAAAAGAAGAGATAATGTTGTGGATGGAGTTTGTCCAGATCAGATAAGTAATCTGTCTGACGATGTTATAAATATCATCCTCATGTGTTTGCCCATACGAGATGCTGTAAGAACTGGTATTTTGTCAACGATATGGAGATATCGCTGGGCAAAACTTCCACAACTGAAACTTGATGGAACCTTGCGTCCTAATAAATTAGGTCTACTAAATGCTCAAACCATATTTAGTTCGATATTATGTCAGCTTCTCCTCCATCATGAAGGACCTGTCAAGAAGTTTACTCTGCATGTTCCTAGTATAGGACCTTGTCTTGAAATTGACAACTTAATATTTTTCATGTTAAGGAACGGCATTGAGGATCTTACTCTTGAGATATTGGTTGATAGATTCTACAAATTGCCATTATTACTTTTTAAATGTCAAGGATTGAGGCATTTAAGTCTTCAACGTTGTATTTTTAAGCCTATTACTGCTTTTAAAGGATTTAGTAGACTGAGTACCTTAAAGCTCTATGAAGTCTCTATTAGTAGTCAAGTGCTTAATGGTTTAATCTCCGGTTCCCCGTTACTTAAGCTATTGGATCTGCATTTCTGTATTGGTTCTCAAGATATTGAGATTGAAATCGATGCTCCTAATCTAATAAGTTTCCGCTTTAGTGGTTATGTAATTAATTCTTTGATCTTCAAAAATGTCCCACTTTTAGCAAAAGTTTCTATTCTTAACAATGCACGTAAAAGCAAAAACAGAAAATGTACCTTCGCAGAGTTCTTTAATTGTCTGCCTGCTCTTCAGAATCTGCATTCTGGCCCTTTTTTTCTTACGGTAATTCTTGAATAAACTAATTTATTTTTTTCAAATAATCTTGCTCTTTAAGCTTGTTTTTGTCTAGTTCTTGGCTGTAGATAAAGTGCCAACAAGACTACCCAATGCTTCAGTCCACCTTAAAGTTCTTACTCTGGATAAAATACGGCTAAATAAACTCTTTTACGTATCGTTTATCTTTTGTTTAATCAAAAGCTCACCTAATTTAAAGTATATAAACATTACAGTAAGTAACTTAGATTTCTTTCTCTCTTATTTTCCTTATGAACTAACGTGCTTTAAACATTTTTCCTAGTTCTTCAATTCTAATGCTCATACAACTGCAAACGAGGTTCTAGAATTCTTCAAAGAGCAAGAGGAGTCAGGAGTAATGTTGAATGAACTTGAGGGAGTAAAACTGATTAATGTAATAGGGATAAACGCTGAGTTGGAATTTATTAAGCTATTACTAGCTATATCACCAAATTTGAAGTATATGATTATTAATAAACTATTGGTGACAGACATCTGCTCAAGCATTGGATATAATGAAAGAAGTAACAAAAAATTTAGCAGGAAAAGTGATCTAACTATTGGTGAATTTAGAGGTTTGGACTCCCTTGCATCGTTTCAGTGCTTTGTCTACATGTAACTACGGAGAACTGGAAAATACTTAGTATATTTTTTGGATTTTTATTCATAAAAGTTTGAATCTCACCAATTATTACATGGGGGTTGTATTTAAATGCAACTTTTTTTTAGCTGTATTTGATTTTAGTATGAAATTCATTATAAGATTATGTGATGTTCTGAAATAAGGGTCTTGTTTATATTGAGTTAAACTTTGGAAAATTGGGGAAAAGATTGAAGTTTGGTACTTTTTTTTTTTTTTTTTTTACGGTTGAAACATAATTTAAATTAAAGTAAAATGTGACAATAAGTTACAATAAGTTTAGAATGTATCTAGCCAATACCAATAGAAGAGAAGTCACTAACAAACAATTTTACAAGTAAAATGGGGGGTGAAGACACCCAATCGTGAGGAAGGTTGTTGGAGTTAGCCTTCTTCGCAATCCAGTCGGCGGCTTGATTGAATTTCCGAGGAACAAAGAGGAAATCCATACTTAGGGTGCTAGAAACTCTTTGAATATCTTCATAAATGTGATGTAAATGACGATTTTCAAACTGTTTACACTCCATAAGCGGCTTCATTAGTGATTGGCAGTCATTCTTTAGCGCAAAATGAGTGGAAGGTTGTAAGGCTGCTTCTTTAATAGCCTCTCTTATACCAACAGCCTCAGCTTCTTCAGGAGATTTTGCAATGAAGTTCAGAGTTTTTCCTTTCAAAAATTGGCCCTGTGAATCACTGAATATGAAAGCAATAGCTGATTTATTAGTGTGCTTATCATAAGATGCATCAACTGAAATGAAGTTAATAGGTTTAGAGTTATTGACTTTCCTGGTATAGGAGTATTTAATAGGTTTTTTTCGTTGGCTTTCTTTTTTTCCTTGTGGTAATTCAGTTGTTTTTGCCTCAGAATCATGTTTTTCATTTATATTGTATTCATCATAGGCATGATATGACTTTTGTACTATTGATAAGGGGCAGATTTCAACGTTTTCAAAGATTTTTTTATTTCTTGCTTTCCATATGAACCAAAGGGTATAAATTGCCATCTCAACTTGGGTTTTTTCTCTATTATCAATAAGATTTTGTATCCATTGATCCATATTAATGTTATGATCAATAGAGGTTTTATAACCCCAAGGAGTTGCAAACCAAGTGGCTCGAGCTGGGGGGCAAAGAAAGAATAAATGCTCATTTGTTTCAGGTTTTCCACAAATTTTACACAAGTTATTTAAGGCACATTTTCTGTTGAATTTATTCACTTCGGTTGGTATAGCATTTGAGATTATGCGCCAGGTAAAGTTTTTCAGTTTAGGGGAAATGTTTAGTCCCCAAATGGTATCCCAGAAATCCTTATGTAGTTTAAAGGATACAGAGGGATCAATATTTCTTTCATATTCAATATCATCCAACAGATTTTTTGATAAATGTTTATACACTCCTTTTGAAGTAAGTATGCCTTTAGGGTCAGGATTCCAGATGATGGTATCATCAGCTCCAGTGGAGCTAATGTTCATGTTTTGTATTAGTTTTGAGGTGTGCTGAGGGACAATAGTATCTAATATTTCAGTGTTCCATTTTCTTTCAATAGTGATGAGCTCAGAAACTTTTTTAATATTGGTGTTAGTGTTGTTTTGGATATGGTCAGATTGATAAATCCAATCATCCTCCCATATTTTTATGTTGTTTCCATTTCCCACTATCCATTTAGTGTCTTTTAAGTAGTTATCTCTGCCAAGTAATAAGCTTTTCCAACCCCATGAAGGGTTGTATCCGAGTTTTGCCTCATGAAAGGTAGTGGAGTTAAAATATATACCTTTAATGATTTTATAAGCAAGGGTGTTTTTATTTAAATTGAATTTCCAAGCTGAAGAGGTTAAGAGTGAAATATTCATTTTTGAGAAATTTTTAAAATTCATGCCTCCCACTGTTTTTGCCTCATGAAGTTTGGTACTTACGTTTACAGTAACTTGAGTTTTACTTTTTTATTTTTTTACATAATTCATAAATACAAATAATAATGTAATAACAAGCCATAATTCATATGTTTCTATGGAAGACTAGAGTTATAAAAAATGGAATTAACAGATTGAGTATGAACCAGCGATTGCAATGGACCCGTGTTTATATGTTATACTGCTTAACAATCCGTGTCTCGATTGAATTTTCTCCTCGCTTGTGTTGAGAAGTATGAACTCTCTGGTCCCGTAACTACTTTTAGCTTCCCTTTTCGACATGCTTGGACTACTATTAATGCGTGTTTTCCGAGGTGGGTTTATCCCAATCAAGGGTTTTCAAACTCATTAGCATTGTTCTTGACGCGTTAGAGATGCTTGTGACTGGTAGGTCTTAGGGTGTTAGAAAATAAAGCGATAAATAAGAGGACCCACAAACTGCAAGTGTACGCAAGTGTACAGTTGTCCCAAGTAATATATGATAATCAAGTTCGTTCTCAGGGACGGATTAGGTATAACTCTAGTATTAATCAAGTAGTAAGAATAATTGTTTAACATAAAAATAAAAGAAAAGATTTTTGTTTGGTTTTCTGAATTAAAAGATGCAAATAAAATAAGAGCCAATTGTTGATTGATGCCTATTAAAAAACTTATTTAGAAAAAGCTGCCTAGAAAAAAATATTTATTGAAAACAGCCCCATCCCAAATTACCATTATAATTAACAATTAAAAAATAAGAAAAAAACTAATAAACACGCGCGCGTCCGTGGAATTTTTTTAAAATCGTCATAACTAATTCAAAAAAAATCAAAAAAAAACAAAAAAATCAAAAAAAATTATATTTGGATAAATCAAATTAATATTTACGTCTATGATTTTTTTCGGAATTTTCTGAATTTTTTGATTTTTTTTTATTTTTTTTTCGCAGACACGGAATTTCATGTTTAAAACATGGAATTTCATGTTTATTTCACGGTTTAAAACATGGAATTCCGTGTCTACGAAAAAAAAATTAAAAAAATTCAAAAAATTCAAAAAAAATCAAAAAAATTCATAGACTTAAATATTAATTAGATTTATTCAAAAATATTTTTTTTAAAATTTTCTGATTTTTTTTGAATTAGTTATGACGATTTTAAAAAAAATTCACGGACGCGCGCATGTGATGGAATTAGTAAAGGTATAGAAAATATAAAGGGGATGTTTTCTATAAATAATTACTTCATTAGGCATTTTTTTATAAATAAGATTATTGAAGGCATAAAAAAACAATTAGAGAGTTTAATGAGGATGTTTTCAACAATAACCCCATAAAATAAAGACTACAAATAAATTAACTAGGAAAAAATAAAACAATTAAAAGGATTAACTTCAGATGAGAGAGATACTTGAGTCTCACAAGGAATCCATCTAATCAATATAATTTATGCTATGTTTAAGGGTAGAATTGGAATTATAATATTAGTCGGGACTCTAATGTCTCCTAGCCCCCTGTCGGGTGGACCTAGGAGCTATCAGAATGTACTATAAACCCCTGTATGAGCAAATATGCCTCTTCGGATGATAAGAATTTACCTCTTTGGCTATGTAATTAGTTAAGCCCATCGGTCAATAACGGACATTACACAGGTATTACCTAAGTCTGTATTCAAACCCCCCTGTCGGATGATCACTTCGCCACTAAAGTGAATAGCCCAAATACTAAAAGCTATTTCTAGTTGTTCCTAAAAGAAATAGTAATGAAAACAAAGTAATATCCAATATATAAAACTCAATTCAATTTAAATCATAACAATCCCAAATTCAAAACATAGATTAAATTAATTAAGGTTCATCCCTTTAATGCGATTCTCAAGTATATGGAAATTTAGCTCATGATAAAATTAAAGACTGAAAATAAATAAAAGGAATTCATGTTCAAATACAAAAGATAAATTGATAACCTAAAGGGTAGGATGATTGTTGATGGAAGAACATGATTCCTCCAGGCACTAGCTTTTCCTTACCTTCTTGCTCTGACTTGAAAACCTTTAGCCTCTTGTGTAATTCTCTGAAGTGTGTGTAAAGAGGAGGCTAAGGGGTGTATTTATAGGTGTTAGGAAGTCCTAATTCGTTTGTACTTGGAGTGGAAGACAAGGCAAGAACTCTTTAATTCGCAGCCCTAAAATCTAGTAAAGGTAAGATTCTGCTGCTGATTTGTTTTGGTCATATCTCCTTCAATACTTATCCGTTTGACGCGTTCCAAGAGTCGAAACCACTTGTCTCGGAAATCTCTATCCATTGGTCTAGACCATTCTCCCAAATTCCTAGCCAAACTTAAGTTATGAGCTCGTCTTTGAACGTGGTTGGAATTTCATATTTATTTGGCAATTTTATCTTTTCCTTCTTTGCATATATCCTTCCTTAATCTTCTTATTTCCATGTATATCTCTTTCCTTTACTTCTTAGACTTGACTTGGTCTCTAATTAATTACCATATATCTTTTAAAGATTCACAATAATTAAATAATTAAACCGCATATGCTTTAAAAATCAATAAATCCACAAATCAAGACTAGAAATAAGAAAATGCACTCTAAAATCAGAATCTCGAATAAAATACTTCCTAACACACTAAAAATACTCTAAGACTTTAATTCTCACTTCTCCTCCTTGTATTGGTTTTTCATGAAATTCAAGAACTTACTAACTTTGCACTAAAAATAATCAAAGTAACGCACAAAAGCTCTAAAAATGCAAATAGTCTAATTCCAAGGGGAGAAAGTGTAATATGACAAAATAAGCATAAAAGTCTATCAAATTAGTCAAATATTCACCTAAAATGATGTCTCCAAAGGGCTAATAATTAAAACAAATAGGGAGACATCAGTGACATGTAAATCTTTTTCTATTCCTCTGATTAAGTTCTAGATTAACCAAGTATAGATAGTTTTGAAAAGGACATCTCCTGATTTTAGAGCTTCTTTTAAAACAATAGCAGTAGTAGTAGTAGTGAAATGCTCGTTAGTTACAACAGTGGAGTTCAAAATTTAAGCATCAATATCACATTTATTTTATCTCTAATGAATTAAAGAGCAACCTCAGTGCACAAAATAGCTGGTGGTCCTTTGTGTGTTCTAAAATAAAATGCAAATAAGGATAAGAGAACCACAACTGCAAGTGTACAGTTGTCCCAAGTAATATATGTGATAATACAGATTCGTTCTCAGGGACGGATTGGTTGACTCTAATGCTTATCAGATAGTGGTTAATTGCACGTAAAAGCAAGTAAATGATTTTGAGAATGTTTGTTTTGGTTTTCTATAACTAAGACAATAAATTAAAATACTAAATTAATACAAATATTAAACTAGACGCGAGAAAATAAAGTAGTTTACGCAAGGTATAAAAGGCAGTACTTGAGAGACGCGAGGATTTCACCTAATTATCATTCATTTCATGTAATGTTTAAGGGACAAATCGGTAAATATGTAATGGTCGGGATTCGGAATTCTCCTTACCCCGTCAGGGTGGACTAAGGAGCTACTCTTAGGTGCTACAAACCCCGTCAGGGTGATTATAGTCCACCTTCAAGTGATTAAGTCTATTTATACCCAATTGGCCATAGGATTAATTAAGCTCGTCAAAGGCTATAAATTCTATCCTACATTCATTAATTAGGTCTGTATCTAAACCCCCCGTCAAGGTGATCCATATGCCACTATATGGAATAGCCTAGATACTAAGTCCTATGATTGGTTAATTACGTCAACAATAGTAGATAAAAGCAAATTAATGAAAAATACAATTTACCCAATTTGATTTCAATTATAATAATCCCAAATCCAAACAGATGAAACGAAATCAAATTGGGATTAGCCCATTATGCGTTCTCAAGCACTTATTAAGTTTAGCTCATACTAATTAAAAATACGAAAACTAAAGAAATAAATAAGTTCATCATGTTTTACAGAATAAAATAAAAGAACCTAATTACGGAGTTGAATTGGCTGAGAATTGGAGATATAGTCAGCCTCCAGCTCTTGGCTTCTTCTCTTCCTTGCTCTAGCTTCTTCTCTGATGTTCTGACTCTTAAGCGTATGAATTGTGTGTGAATTATGAGAGTCTAAAGCCTATTTTTAATGTAAAATTCGGACTAGGGCTTTTCTTAAGGATTAAATGAAAATTAGAAAAGCCCAAATCCATTAATTAAGCCCAAATCCCGTAACTGCTGCACCACCTTCACTAAATCAGCTCTAACCGGCTCGTTTCAACTCGGATTGTCCCCATTCAAGTTGCTAAATCTCCGTAACTCAATGGGGAACAAATTTTTCACAAGTCAGAGGCTACATCCTCTCTTAGATGGCTCGAAATCAGAAATCTTTATCAACTTTCCAGATTTGCAGCTTGAAATTCTCAATTCTTTCGGGATATTTCTTCTTGCTTTGACTTCATTACACGATCTTTGACTTTATTCTCGGATTCCTCTCCTAGCTAGTATTCAAAACCTACAAACTTTTCACTAAAAAGAGCAATATTACGCGCAAAAGTTTAATAAATGAAAAATACTAGAATTAAAAGAGGAAAATCGATTTATTGCATATTAACACCAAAAGTCTATCTCAATAGTAGAATAAACAAAAAAAATGATGTCTCCCAAAGACATAAAATTAGAACATTTAGGGAGACATCAACAGCCAAACCAGCACCTCCATAACGATGTGTGTAGGGATGGCAACGGATCGGTTTTTTGTAAAAATTCCAAAAACTATAACCGTTTTTATAATTAAAAACCATATCCTAACGGTTTTAACCATCGGTTTCATTTTTTAAAACCATAACCGTATTGTTCGGTTTCGGTTTTTTAAACGGTTTTGCGGTTTTTAACCATATTCAAATGATAATTTAATAAATATATTAAATTTCATATAATAAAACCACACATATAAAAGAAAACTACAAGATTTATAAAAAATTGTGTTGACATTTGATTAAATTGCATATTTATTATTTATTTGGTTAAATCAAATATTTTGATTCTGTTTTTAGAATTTCAGTATATCTAATTTAACCTAAGTTATTATAAAATTTGAAAATATATATGATAATAAACGGTTTTCGGTTTTTTCGGTTTTATTTTTATCAAAAACCATAACCTAACGGTTTTAACCATCGGTTACACTTTTCAAAACCATAACCTAATGGTTTTAACCACGGTTATATGATTCGGTTTTTAATCGGTTCGGTTATCATCGGTTTCGGTTTTTAACCGTAACCATTGCCATCCCTAGATGTGTGTTTATAGAAAATCTCTCCAAAGGGGAGGTCCGAGGTTCGAATCCCCTCCCTAAAGGGTGTAAAGTGAGAGGTACAAGGCTCGAACCCCTCCCTGAACATGGGTCACCTAGTTCTGATTTACCATGAAAATATATATGGGGAGGCATGTATATCTCTGTGGGATTAGTCGGGTGCGCGTAAACTAGCCCGAACCCATGTAACCAGAAAAAAAAATCTCTCTAATTAGCACCTTCAGATATACACAAATAAACTCAAGACGCCCAATTTCATCAAGTACACCTATATCAATCTCACGATCGAATCTCCTGAATTTCCTAGTTGGGTCAATTATATTGGGACAATAGATAGCGCCCATAGTACCCATAGTACTGCTGACATGAGCTTATGATTTACGCTCATCCATGAGTTTCAAAAGCTAAGAAACATTCCCACTCTCAACCTCTCCATGAGTCTTCTCTGAAATATGAGCAATTGAATCCAATAACCTTCTGAAATTTAGTGCCCCTTTGATTTTTCTTTAAAGCACTTAACTGCTTCTACATAGTGCCCGTTTAGGATTGCTTTTCAAAATAATCACTTAAAATGATTTTAGATCCATAACAATATTTTAGACTCTTAAAATCACTTTTAGGAAAAGCACTAGATTAGTGATTATTAAAATAATCACTTAAAGTGATTTTAGATGTCAAAATATTTTTTAATAATTTTTATAAATATTTTAATTTTAATCGAAAAGCACTTTTAGCTCTAAAATAATCAATCCCAAACGGGCTCATAGTGTTTTACATGAAAAACAATCTAGCACTAAATATCTGCTTTTCTTAAAAAAATATAAATTTTTAAAATATTTTTAATAATTTTTATGAATATTTTAATTTTATTTTAAAAATACTTTTACTTTAAAAATAAAAAATAATAAGCTTCTAAACAATTTTTAAACCGTTTAGAACTCAAAGAGGCTTGATGAGAGAAAACAAAAAAAAAAGGTTCATCTTGGAAAAGAGGTCGCTTTATCCAAATACATTTGAAAAGAATCTATCTTAAGAAGAAGGAGAATTATGCCAGCATTTTTCCACTATGCTAGTTAATAATTTTTGTAAAGATTTTTTTTTTTTTTTTTTTGCTAAGCCAGCCAGATTTTTTATATATATCAAAACAAATAAGAGTTTACACTTAAGTCCTGGTCAAAACTTTGACCGGACAAAACAAACAAACTAGAACATAATAAGACAAAATAGACTTAATGAAATCTAACTAAAGTATGGGTCATAACCCACACACAACCATCTATTACATTTCAAGTACAACTCTGTCAATACAAACCCTAACCCTCTCTCCAGCCCTTCATCTCGACTTCTATCTCATCCTTGGAAACTCTCTTCAGATTAACCATGTTCTCTATCAAACGGCTTGATATCTTCTCCACTAAGCCCTCCTCCGTTAAGAATGATTGGTTGAAGATGCGGTTATTTCTCTCCTCCCAGATCGTATGAACAGCAATCGGAAGAATCATTCTGGTAATCTCACACTCTATTCTTTTAGATTTTTGTAAATCTATGTATTTCAGAATAGAGCTTAAATCATTACTCTTTAGTTTAATTCTCGCTCTCTTTTTGCATATGTTCCAAATACGTTTCGTATAAGGGCAACTCCAGAAGAGATGATCTCTGTCTTCACTGTTAATCTTACAGAATTCGCAAATAGGGTTTGATATTGACCCCCAATTCAAAAGGCGTTGTTTAGTTGGTAGTCTATCCAGATTCCCCAGCCATAATATGAACTTATACTTAGGTAAGGCTTTATTCTTCCACACAGGAGAGAACCATTTATTTTTAATGCCTTTTACCCTAATTTCCTCATAGATTTCTGAGAATTTAAACTTACCACTCTTTGTGCAGGTACTGCTAACTGAGTCTCTGTTATTAGAGACAGTAATATCCTTGGTGAGTTCATTCATAAAGCTCAATTCAGCTGGCCATCTCCAATTCCCTTTGTATATAAATTGGGATACCTTACTATTAGTGTAGTAACCTGAAGCCATATTGCTACAACTATTTTAAATATAATATATGCAACTATTTTATGTTCTTTGAGAATTTGGGGCGCAAAGTGACGGTCTTGGTTGCTTTGGGTCAGGTCGGTATTGCAAGATCATTAATAATTTAGGGTTTTGTGTCTAAATATAGATTTTTATAATGTTTATATCTTTTTTTGTTATACTTATCAAATTAAAAAGAAAAGATGCTACAATGAACAAACATTAATACCCAAAAAATTATAAGCATGTGAGTGTACATGTTTTTTCCGTCATTGACCACCTTTGCCAAAATTTGTTAAATGACTAACAATGGGTAATAGTGTGTGTATCACCAGTTGCATATGAGTCCTTACAGAAAATGTAAATATAATATATTTTATAATTTATTTTATTTTTAATTATCTTGTAGCAATTACATTATTATCTCTATTTAAGTCATTGTTACGGTTAGCAACAATACTTTAGATGGTCGATATTACCTTTAGCAACGACACTTTAGGTGGTTCCTACTACTAGTCTTTAGTGACCAAAATGTATCAACGAACTTTTAGCAACCACGTGTCGTTGCTAACTAGTTTTAGCAACCATATTAGGTTTTTTTTACTACTTTTATCTTTACTAAAACCACTATTTGTTGTATAGGGTTTGTTTTCCTATCCATACTTGTTTTTTAGTCAAAAACAAGTAGGGGTTTGATTTGTACTTGTCATTTTGTGGATATAAAATGGTAGGTTTGATAAAAAAAAATATATTTAGTTTTGTTTCTATTGATTTTTTTGATGATTATTTCTCTATGATAGATGGTAGGCGTAATAAGGATAAGAAAGAAATAAAGAAAAACTGGTACTATAGTAAATGTCCAAGTTGATTTTAGTTTTTTTTATTTTTTGGTCAACAATGCGGATGCTTTGAACCTTCCCCCTTCCTTTCAATTTTTCACTTCAACCTACCTAGATAACAAGATAAGAGCATATTCAACGGTGACTTTATAGTCACTACAATTGCATAATTTTACAGAAAGGCTTCTTCTCTACATCTTATCTTCTCAAGTATTTGCACATTGAGAGTGAAAAAGTAAACTGGAGTTCTGCAGTTTGGCATAAACAAACCATCCCCAAACACCGTTTCTTGACTTGGTTAGTCTTTCTTAATCGACTTCCAACTCATGATCGACTTGAACAATGGGGAATCATCACTGATTATAACTGTGTACTCTATAATTCAGAATCGGAATCTCGTGATCACCTCTTCCTGAATTTCTCCTATTCTCGAAGTATATGGTTTGAATGTTTTAAATACCATGGTTGTCAAGAAAAATGCTCTACTTGGTCATTGAAAACAAACTGGATCATTCAAAGAAGTAAAAAAGAACACTCTGAAGGATCTTGTTTTTATACTCAACTTTCATAGCTTTCTTTACCACATTTGGAATGCTAGAACAGAATTATTCACCAAAATCTACTCAAAAAACAGGACGTTATTCTCCATAATATCTGAAGAGATGTTCAGTCAAAGCTTTGTTTAAAACATCTTTCAAAACCACTCTAAGAAACAGGATCATTTCGAGACAATTGGGGACTTCATAGAGCACTTAAAAAAAGTGAGGATGATCGTGCAAAATAGCTTGTTCCTCGTCTGAAAAGTTTTGTCAATGGCTCGGCTTGAACCTTTGATCTATTGGATAAGCTGAGTTTTTAAAGTTTTGCATATTAGTCCCTATAAGTTTTAGCCTTATTCTTTTTACCACTTACTTTCTAGTTTTTATTTTCTAGATTGTAATTGGCCGTAAAAATTGTCCATAAAATAACTTTACTAAGACTTGTAAAGATTGGATTGTTAGAGCAATAAAATGAGCACTTACATGTCAAAAAAAGAAATTTACAGATAGTGTCTTGCAAAATAAAAACCTTATCCAGTGGTTCAGCATCCTTGGCTGCAAAGTTAAACTTCCTGGATATTGATATACTTTTTCTCCATAAATGGAGAAACACTAGTCACTTGGCCAAAAAATTAAACCCAAATAAGAAAGAAAAATAAAATCCACATACATAAATACTCAACGGGTCTTTGTATGGGTATGCCTATCCACCCATCTATACATACACAAATCAATAAAAATCATAAACGTCTTTATTCTAAATATTCTATGTATACACCAAATCTAAAACGTAAAAGTTACATACAAAGTCATCTGATATTCAAAAATCAATCAATCTTAAAGATTTTTTAAAAATCAATTGAGTAAAAAAATGGAAAAGGTAAGATACTCTTTTACTTCTCTCATACATATTGAAAAGTGGGGATGTTTGCACCTTGATGGTGAATATAAAATGGGGTGTAGAAGATGGTGATGTGGAATAGTTTTTGTGATGCAACATTATTTAGGGTTTTTGTTATTTAGTTTTTTTTCAATGGGGTTGTGTTGTAGTTGTGGTTGTTGAGGTTGGTCTTGTTGTGTGAAAAAGATGAGTTGCAGTGGTTGAGATGCAAATTTTGGTGGTTATGGCAGGTTTTGCAGTAGTTTGAGTCGTGGAAGTGTAAAAGATGTGGTTCTAATTATAAGATTTGGATAATGATTTGTGAAGTGGGTTTAGTGTTGGGGCCTAGTGGTTAGAATTATTGGGTTGGGTTTAATGGATTTAATAACTCTATTATTTTATTATTATGTTATGATTATTATTTTAACCTAATTATATATATATGGTGTATGTATGGACTACGTTGTTCGGATGAATCGCGACTATGTTCAATAAGATGTTGTTGGTACTAGAATCGAAGAATCGCAACAAGAATCAAATGGTATAAGAATCGAACGAATGACAACAAGAATTTGTCAAGACTTCAATTGATAAAGTAGTATGAGTACCGGAATCCATCCAAGACGATTGAAAACCTTTCCCATTGTTCTAACAACTACTCAATAACCAAATACATTATATGTGTAAAGCATGGATCAAACACCTAAACGATGCAATCAATGGAAATGATCAGTCAGGGGAACAATATTGGTCACAAATTATAAGTAAATTTAAGGTAGGTCCAGTTTCAAAGATGGTGCACTGAGTCAAATCACTTAGTACGCAAATGAGAGTTATCTGGAAATCGGTGGAAAATGGAATGAGAGTCACATGAGTGTTGTGAAACTTTATCAGTGTGGAAAGATGAATCAAGATTGGGTAAAATATGTCTTAATTAACAAAATTATAATTATGTATGTGTACCTTTGACTAACTTCGTGTACTTATTCAAATGTAGATAAATGACGTTAAGAAATTGTACGAAACATTGAACCAGTGTGAGTTTAAGTGGTTTCATTGTAGGGAAATCTTGAAGGGGGGCCAAATTATTTAATTGTGTTGCACAAATTCAATTGAAGGTGAATCAAGAAAAAACACGCAGAAAACATGGTCCATCTATAAATTTAGGAGACTATAAGGATGATAATGCTATCAAAACTCCACCTGACATAGTGAGATCACGTGGAAGAAAGGCGAATAAACTTTTACGAGGGAAGAGAAAGGTAGATGACGATGAAGATCTTTGTTGGAAACAATAATTTATCAACCCCAAGAATATGCACCAAAATTAAAGGTTGCCCAAGAAAGATCTAGATCGGGAGGACCGAGAAAGGTATCGACAAGTAGATCTCGTGCGTATCGGACTGCACACGAAGAAACAATTAGGAGTAAGTATTTATCAACAATGACATCGTATGTAGCAAATCTCTGGAACAATGACACCAAGACATTCTAAAGAAATATACCTAATGTTGATAATGTTCAATGTAATTTAGTTTAAATTAGTGCAATTTCATAAATTAATCCTTTTTTTGTTCAAGTGTATTATAATTTTAGTTTTATGCTTTACTTTTGTTTCATATTATATTATATTTTTAAATATTAATATATAAAGCATTCTATTAAAGTAAATTAGGTTAACCAACACCGTTGAGGATACAAATAACATAACATACTTTTCAATAATTACAACAATAAGCTACATCAATGTTAACCTCATTTGTGTAAACTATAGACTTATGCAACAAGATCTTGTTGTAGTTGGTGGTAGGCACCCTTATCCCGCATAACAAATATCCTATCAATGAATGTTGCAAGTACCTCTATGTCACACATTTCAGTTGTTACATGCGTACTCCTTTCAAGATGCGCATAGTTATAGTCTATACGTGTTTATCTCACACATCTTCGATGGTCATATTGTGATTATAATGCACGTATTAATTATCAAACCTAGTGCTTCAACATCCTGCATACGAGTAGGGCCACGTACAATAGAAAATCAAGCTTGTAACACACCAAAGGCACGCTCAATATCATTTCGAATAACCTCTTATTGAGTTACAGAATATTTATTAGCGCACTTAAGACAATTTATAGCTGGTGTTGTTTTGTAAAATAATGGCCAATTGGGTATACGCCACCTGCCTAGGTAATATCCCGTAGTATAGTTATGTCCATTTATAGTAAAATTTATCAGATGAGATAGGTCTTTGGCAAGTGGTTGGAATATAGATACTTGCAAGACGTTCCAATCGTTATGTGAACCTGGCATTCTGGAAAGTGCATGCCATGTCCAAAGGTCTTGCAAAACCACTAAATCTAAAATAATATATGGTTCAGGGTGATGACCAGTAAATGCTCCATGCCATGCAATTGGATAATTTATCCATTTCCAGTGCATACGGTCTATACTTCCCAACATGCCGAGAAAGCCTTTTGGTTCTTTAATCTCTAAGAGACTAGTGATATCCTACTCGTTTGGTGATCTCAAGTATTTTTTTTAAATATAGCATTTGTTGCCTTAACGAACCTTCTCAACCACAAAATAGTTGTGGATTCTCCAATACGCACATACCGTTCACCGCATCAACTACAACTCCATAATAAAATATTTTGAAAATCATGTCACCTTTTGTAACGTAGTCAACCATCATACTCCAACAACGCCTTGAGTGTGAACAAAGTATTCATTATACCTTCGGAACATGTGCTATGGATACACGAGAGGTTCTGCAAAGTAATCATGGTAAATTCTAAGATGGATTCTAGATCTATCATGGTGAATAGTGATTTGACCTGGTCTAGAACTCAGGGCACCCTTTGTTGCTGATTTTTGCGACGTTTCTCTTCCAAAAGACATACAAATGTTATATCATCATCATCGTCACTTTAATCATTGTAATTTGAACTAAATTATGGATAATGACTAACCGAGAATAGATAATGAAATTTTTGTGTGATGTAGTATGTATTGAAAGTGTGAAAGTTGTGTGTGTTGTGAAAGGTAGATGGCTTTCATTTATATATAAAATACAAGGATAAGACAAATAACATTGAAGACAAGAGATTCATCTAACGGTTGATATCAGCATAAAACAAATTGGATACAGATTAGAATCGAATTGATAATATTGAAAATTAAATATCTTATCAAATGGTTGGTGTAAAGCAAAAATATATTATATAAAGATAACAATCAAATGAGATTAAAAAAATTGTAATATAATTATTTAAAATTAGAATAAAAATTATTTGATCAGAGATAGATTTGTTAAAAATAAATTATAAAATAATATATATGTAATGGAATATAAAAATTATTTTAAAAAGGGTGATTAATCCAAAAGGTCCACAACCAAAATAATTTTCTTTAAAAGGACCAGCCCATTTCTATATTATTCATAGTCAGTGATACCCTTGGTGGGCTCCGTAAACACGTTTAGTGAGCTCTGTACACACGGTTGGTGGACTCTATACACACGTTTTGGTGGGCTTTGCATACGTGTTTGGTGGGCTTTGTACACACGTTTGGTGGCTTTTTACACGCTGTTTGGTGGGCTCTTTACACTCGTTTGGTGGGCTCTTACTCGCTTTTGGAGATTCAAACGATGGGTAACAAATTCACTAATCATTCATGAGACTTTTTTTTTGTTCGAATATATCTATTTAATTTTGGGTGACAAACTTAAACACAACATTACAAACTTCTTACTATTCCATATAATTCCTAATTTGAAAAAGTTTGAGTTAGATTAGATAGTTTAGGAGAATAAAATTTACAAATATCAAAAGGCATACATTCATATTCATAAAAATACGACCATCGAAAATCCCTCATCAAAAAGAAAAAAAACTCATTAAATAATCAATCCCGAATTAAGCAATTATTGGACTACAACGGTCTTGGGCTTCTTGTGCTGAGGAGGAGGCAATTTCTAAACAGTAACAGTCAAAACACCATAGCTACAAGCAGCATAGATTTCATCAACATTGGCATTCTCAGGCAATAAAATTTACAAAGATCAAAAGGCATACATTCATATTCATAAAAACAACCATGGAAAATAACTCATCAAAAAGAAAAAACTAATTAAATAATCAATCCTGAATTAAGGGTCATTGAACTTCAATGGTCTTGGGCTTCTTGGGCTGAGGAGGAGATAATTTTTGAACAGTAACAGTCAAAATGCCTTCGCTACAAGCAGCAGAGATTTCATTAACATTGCTACAAGCAGCAATATGAATTCTTAGTCAAAACATCATCGCTACAAGCAGTAGAGATCTCATCGCGGCGAAGGAATTAGTTATGCAGGAGAGCGGCTTGGTTGTGGCGGCAGTTGCTTTGCAGGAGAGCAGCGAAGGGAGTAGCAGGATAGCTACTTGGTTGTGGCACCGGTTGCTTTGCATGAGAGCGGCTGGTGAAAGGAATGGTTGGGGAGGGTTTGGTTCTCAAGACATTTAATATTATAAATAGATATTATAATAATTTTTTGTTATATTATAATTATTATAAATAGATATTATAATAATTGGTATAGGAGTATAATAGGTATTAAAATGATAGAAATATTATTTTTGGACTCTATAAGGTTAAACTATTGGGATAGAATTAGTTAGACAAGATATTTTGGGATGTAAATTTAATTAAAAATTATCTTTTTAAAAAATTAATGTAAAAATATTCTAGTATTTTTACATTTTGCATGAAAACTTTCCATATTTTAAAAAACACTACTAGAATAAAATTTGCAAAAAAATAACATTTTTTCTAAAACTTCACTATATAATTTGTAGCTACCCACAAACTCGTATTCTTTTTTTTTCAAGATTTTCAAACTCGAGTTCTTTAGCCTTATACTAATAGCTTCCCAATTTCAACCAAAAATACTGAAGGTGGAGTTGATTATATGATATTAAACCTCCAATAACCTCTCAATTATAAAAAAAACTCGATAATTAGTTTCTAAATTCTTCACAATTTCTTAGCCGCATCTACTTAACTAAATAACCTTCCATATTTAAATTTTTAATCTTTAATATTTTACTAATTTAATATCATTAGAATAATAATAATTTAAAATAAAAATCATTACGTAGAAAAATGTAATTATAATTAATTAATAATAAAATTATATTTAAGAGCCAATTACCATAAATACCCTAATGCAACATGATTTTGTCTGTAAAAGTCGTGTCTATATAAAAGATATAACAGACGATTATATACTTGAATTGTCCATCTCACAACATTTCCTGCCAAAAAAATTCGCGTCAAATTTTTTCTACCAAATTTTTATGTTGTTAATTGGTGGAAAAAATTCCACCAAATTATATTTGGGGGTATATGGTGTTTGGTGGAAAAATTCCACCGAACTATATTTTGGTTATTTTTGTTATTATTCACCAAACTACTTTTGAATTTATATATTTGGGTTTATGCTTTTGTTTGGTGAATTAAATCCCACTAAACAACATCTAGAGGTTTATGTTTATGCTTGGTGGGACAAGTCCCACCAAATTTATTTTTAGTTTATGTTGTTGTTCGATGGAACATATCCCACCAAACTACTTTGATATATTGTTTAATGATTACCATATCTTAGGGGAAAAATGATCACCATATCTATTCATGTATCCTTATAGCAGATTTCAAGTGCTAGTGAAAGTAAATGCAGTCAAGCTATAAGAACACCATCAGGGGCACGAGATGAAGATATTTAAAAACACAACTGAACACACAATTTGAATTATTATTTTACATGTAGTTATACAAGCTATTCCTTTAAGAGGGTGGTAAATATTTGACCATTTAGGAAGCTGACGCATAAAAGTTACAGATCCGTAAGTATCTTTATTCAGCCACTTGTAAGAATCTAGGAGTCCAATGAGGATGATACAAATCCAATCCCTTCTCACAAAATTTGATATGACCGAATGTGGCCAAGTTTACATTGTTGCAGTTTGGTCCCTTTATTATTCTGATGGAGCATTATGGTCATTTCTTTTAGTAAACACACATGGCATATCCTCTTTTATGACCAATTTTGTGTTGTTTTTTCAAATATTTTGAGGAGCTATAACTTGATGATCCTTGAATCGTATATCAGGTATGAGTAGTCGTTTTCGAGTATCTCGATGAGATCTACGCATTGGAGTTGATAAAAAATTGGATTAAAAAAATTATATTTTACACTATTGGTGTCGTTTCGTGACGAAACTTTTAAAGGGCATAACTTTTCGCTCGGGAGTCCGAAGGCGGTTTGGGCCTTTAGTTTTTTAAAAAAACGCCTCTAGCTACATTTAATTTGAATTTTAAGATTTTCGGGCAACTATTTTCATCTTGTAATCCATATAAACGATCAGAAAATTGTGATAGTTGGAAAAAAATTGTATCTAATCATGTCTTTTGAACTTGATTTCGATATTTTGTAATGGGTATTTGAAAATTAGTATTTTAGTTATTTAACCTGACATTAACTACTTATATTGGTAAAGATTTAATAAAAAAACTAGTTGTCTTAAATGGTATGGAATGTAAATATAAGTTTATTATTTTGTTGGCAAGGTCAAGGGTTCAATCCCCTAGTCTTGTAATTTGGTTAGCTTTACCTACTGTAGTCTTAACTTTATTGAACCCCTAGTCTTGTAATTTTGTTAGCTTTACCTACTATAGTCTTAACTTTACATATTATAATACTTAAACCTTGTTATATTGTTTTATAGTTAAATTCTTTTTGATTGGCAACAAATATTTTCACTCTAATAACATCTAATTTTAGAATACATTTAACTTCTAACCATTAAAATCATTCTTAGCTAAAAGATTTCCCCAAGCGAAGATCAAGACTATAGACTACCGCAGTATTTTTTATATGTATCCATTTTTAGAAATTTCGATAACTACTAGATTTTATATGAGTTGATTTTTATTGTAACTAGGCTTTACTAGTATGTTTTAATGAGTATAGGATTTTCCTATAACATTGGATTGAACTTGGTATGCTCGGTGTATTTGTATAGTTTTTTCGATCTATATATTTACCGATCAAAAAAAAATTAACCTCATACATCTTATATTTTTCCTAACATTTGAACTAACTATCATGTAGAACTTTAATTTTTTTTCATTTCTTTTTTGGAGTCTTGAACTATTATTGATATGACTAATTCTGCGTAATTCAAAAACCAATAGTGCAATTTACCCTCTAATATACATATACGAATTTTGTACGTTATCATGCAGTCTAACCCAATATTAACATCCATTTTTCTCAATCAAATATATTCGATCATAGGCCCTCACGATTTACCCCATCGTGATGAACATCACAGTTGAGGGTAAAGATTGAATAAATGGTCTAGTTGTCCAAGTGGTATACAAAAGAAGTTTAAAGTTATTCTTTTGTCGGCAAGGTCATAGGTTCAATCCCTTAGTCTTGTATTTGCGTTTACACTCATGCAATACCCCCCCTATAGTACACTTTTCGAACGATGCCCAAGTGCCCGCAGTGTATGTCCTTTTTCTGGATAAAGGACACTTTTTGGGCGGAGGCAAAACACCCCCCCCTATAGTACACTTTGCGGACGAAACCCAAGTGCCCGCAGTCTACGTCCTTTTTCTGGATAAAGGACACTTTTTGGGCGGAAAATATACACGTTGAATTTTTTAAGCAAAAAGCTCCCGATTCGTCCGAAATGGATTTTTCCAAGAAAAATCCACTCACGGCACACCCTTGGCAAACGTCTAACCGCTAACTTGGCCAAAACCTCACCACACACCCTTGGTTTCCGTCTATCTTGGCCGAAACACAAATAGAGTTGGACCGAGGCCTTTTTAAGGAAGGAAGATGGAAGGGGAGCAGCTCGATCGACAAAAAAGAAGAGTGGCCCCCTTAGAACCTGGCAAAGTCATTGTCAATTAATTCCCGAGCAATTCTCAACCAACATATGCGAAAATGGCATCGGAGAGTTTCCACTTCTTGATTCTACCCGTATCCATTAAAGCATCTTTCATATATTCTCGAACCTCCGGCACACCGGGCACTTGGTCAAAACCTCACCACACCCCCTTGGCACACCGGGCACTTGGCCAAAACCTCACCACACCCCCTTGGCACACCGGGCACTTGGCCAAAACCTCACCACACCCCCTTGGCACACCGGACACTTGGCCAAAACCTCACCACACCCCCTTGGCACGTCGGGCACTTGGCCAAAACCTCACCACACCCCCTTGGCACACCGGGCACTTGGCCAAAACCTCACCACACCCCCTAGGCACACCGGGCA
The DNA here is from genome assembly GCA_029959085.1 of Nemophila menziesii. Lineage (NCBI taxonomy): Eukaryota > Viridiplantae > Streptophyta > Magnoliopsida > Boraginales > Hydrophyllaceae > Nemophila > Nemophila menziesii. The sequence continues at coordinate 23,060,693 of JARWIR010000013.1, read as the reverse complement.
CTTGGCCAAAACCTCACCACACCCCCTTGGCACGCCGGGCACTTGGCCAAAACCTCACCACACGCCCTTGGCTCACCGGGCACTTGGCCAAAACCTCACCACACCCCCTTGGCACACCGGGCACTTGGCCAAAACCTCACCACACGCCCTTGGCTCACCGGGCACTTGGCCAAAACCTCACCACACCCCCTTGGCACACCGGGCACTTGGCCAAAACCTTATGATACTTAAAGAAATCATAACATTCTCACAAAATTTCTTCTGGCCTCATAAATATAAAGAAATAACATGAATAATACATGGGTCATTCCAGATGGATTTGAGTAAACAACTATTGGATCCAAAATCTCCTGAAGCTTATCAACTTTCGAGGGATCAAGAGGAAGAGGAATAAACTATGTAACTTCTTCAAGACAAATAAATAATCCATTTTTTCATGCTAATATGGATATTGACATGGTATTGTTCTTTAAGCTTTCTACATTTTCTGCTTCTTTTTTTAATATTAATCGTGATACAAATCCTTCCAAAAACTCAATGTGTAGTCGGAATTCAAGCTACTCATGACTTGCAAACTAGGACAATTTAGTCTTCTTCTTAGCCATGAGTAGGGCTGCAAACAAACCGAGCCGAGCTGAACTTTAACTTTATTGAGTTTGGTTTGCTAATATTTAGTGAGCTTGAGCTTGTTTTGAACTTGTAAATAACCGAGTCGAGCCGAACTTTAGCTTTCTTGAGCTTGGTTCGTTAACTAATGAGCTGAAATCAAGCAAACCCTTAGCGAAATCATATTTCCAAGCTTGTGTTCGGTTGGGATTGGTTCGTGTAAGAGTCATTTAAATCTTGTTTATTTTTCTATGATATATATATATATATATATGTATGTATGTATATATGTATGTATGTATATATTGGATTTTTCGGTGATTTAAAATGAAATTAAGTAAAACTAATTTACAACACATTACATAATTTGACTTGAAGAATAACAAAAGAAAATGTATTAGATATAGAATATTTTAGTTTTTTTTGTTACAAGGGAGACCCAAAAGATCATGAAATACAACAATTAAACTAAAACATCTTATACTATGCCCGGACTATGGATTAGTCTGGGAATCTTCCAACCCATTCGATCTTTAATGAGGTAGCTCCACATCCCTTTAGGAGGACTAATATGTTTGCAAAACTGTTCGTATTTTGTAAAGCACCTTCTTGCCAGCCAATACGCACAATTATTCCCTACCCTGAATATTCCTTTCAAAATGAAGTGTCTATTTCTTGCTAGACTCTCCCTAATGTTTTTAACCCAAGCTGTCGTTGGACCCCTTCCAAAATCAGTTTTTCCAATCACTGTGATTGCTTCCCAAGAATCTATCTCTATCTCCACGTGTGTGTAACCTAAATCTTCCACCAAGCTAAGTCCCTCGCTTAAAGCAATAATTTCAATAATAGCTGGAATATCATGATTAATTCTCATAGAAAACCCACAAATCCAATCACCATTTGTGTCCCTAATAACTCCGCCTCCACCTCCCACACGACGCCACTTGTGACAACTACCATCAGTGTTTAGCTTTACCCCCGAGCTGGTTTACTCCACCCAACCATTTCGTTGCCTAGCTGATGGGCTACCTAGTACCTGATCCCAAACTCTAGTAAAAGTATTTGCCGTAAACTGAGCTTTTCTAATCAGTGTTCTTTCCGTTGGAAAATCGGATCCATTAGCTACCACATTATTCCTCTCCTTCCATATTACCTCAATCAATGCTCTGAAAAAACACTCCATACCACCCCTGCAAAAATCTTTTTATTTGACACATTAATATTCCACCACAATTTCGCAGGTAATTCAACAGCGGAGTTCGTCTGAATAAGCGATTCACTAGCACATGACTGGAGGAAGAATGATTATGAACATAACGTGAGCTGCAACTTTGAGGAGCATGATAATGCGCTGCAGAGTGTTAATGAGTTTGCTGAGGTAAAGGACCATGTGGCCGCACCTGCTGTTGGTCAGTTGAATGATGACTTCCAACATTTGAACACCCAAGGGACTGGTGATTATCAATTAGACTATCTGTATCATCAGAAAAGTTAAACTCTTGACCAATTTCATGAATAACAGTACAACACTAAAAAATCCTTGGATTGGAGGCTTCTAACTTTATAAGATTCCACATTGGTTTGACTTTCACACACTCTCTAAAAATATGGACCGCTCCTTCCTCTTCTACCCGCAACACACACACAATCCCGAATCCAACACACCTCTTTTACTTAGATTTCCACATGTAGCTAGCCTCTCATGAACAGACTGCCAAATTAACACTCTTATTTGGTGTGGACATTGTATCTTCCAAACCTTATCCCACTTGATATCTGCACTCCCCTCACTCGGTTCGTAGTTCCATAGAGTCGTTTTCACCGTATAAAACCCATGAATCTCATGTAACCACAATAGCTCATCCCTACCATCGTCACCCCTTTCTAAATTAATTTATGTTAAATCCAAAATAACAGAATTAGGGAGTAGGTATTGAAATTTATCCCAATCCCATGAACCATCCAACAAGAGATAATCGCCTACTTTCTTTAGTCTATTGCCCCTTCAACGACACCACTAGAAAGATGGATTAAAGGACAATCCCCCAACCACGCATCTAACCAAAAACACACAAATTGACACTTTTTAGGAGTGATGTCTCCCCATTTGTCATGAATTAATATTGAGTAATGATGGGTATCACCCAAAAAGTGATCACCCAAATATCACTCATGATGTGTATCCTGGGTGGTCCAATCATGTAAGAGAGAAAAAAAAAAGTAATCAGGAAAGAGAAACAGTTTCATTGGACCACGTAGGATGATGATATTTGGGTGATCACTTTTTGGGTGATACCTAGCATTACTCATTAATATTAGTTGGAGACATCATTTTTAGTGTTTTAGGAAGTCTTTTAGTCGATTTTCTCATGATATATTGCACTTTCCTATTTCTTGTCTTGATTTAATGAATTATTATTTTTAGAGCATATTGGGTTTAATTATTTATTTAGTGTGAAGCTTTAAAGATATATATGGAGATTAATTAGATGTCAAGTCAATTCTAAGAGATAAAAGAAATAAGATATACATGGAAATTGAAGATAAGGATACAAAAGCTAAAGTATGGAAAGATAAAGCTGCCAAATAAATATGAATTTCACCACCCACGACCACAAATGGACTTATATCCCAAAATAGGTTAGGAATTTGGAAGAATGGTCTGAAGCAAAGTTAAAGAGCTTTCCGAGACGATCAGTTTCGACTATTGTAACGCGTCAAACGGATAAGTATTAAAAGAGTTACGGCAAAAACAAATCAGCAACAGAATCTTACCTTTCCTATATTTTAGGGTTACGGCTTGAGTTGGGCTTGGAGTCCATTACTTACCTTCTCCTTCAAGAAAACGACTTAGGGCTTCCAAGACATCTATAAATACACCCTTAAACCATTGTAAACATGTCCTTGCTTAGTTCCAAGTATAGGCCTAGTCCTTGCTCGTATTTTCTCAGTTTTGAATAATAGGTTAGTCTTTATATTAATTATTCATCCTTAGTATCAAGCTATTCATCCAAGAAGCAAGCTGACCTATAGAGGAAGACAGGAAGCACGAAGTTAGAGAGTGACAAACTCCTCTTCTACATCTCTCCTTCTCTATATTTAGGGTAATTAGCTATAGATTTGTGGCTTCACCATACTTCTAATCTTTTATTCTGTAAGTTTTACTTTTTATTGTTGGTTTATTATTTTGTCTACATTCATTAATACTATTTATTATTCTAATTGATTTGAGCTTGGCGTATATTGTTATTATGTGTTTTGACTTATTGTTACAACCCTAGATTTGGCCAATCTTAGGACTATTCTTACTTATTGACAACACCGCATAATCGTCTAAGTAGTGACCCTACCTATATAGCCATAAAGGTTTGATTTAACCACCAATCATTACTCAAGGTTTCTTTACCCAAGTTCCTTGGTAGTGAGAGGTTGCTCCTAAGCCTGATAGAGGTTAGGTAGAATTTAGAATCCTGGTTAATATATAATGCTCAATGTGTGACAGGTTAGAATACAACTTAGTAAAATAAACTCATATTAGCAACCCTAATTTATCTGACTTACATTCATATTTATTTATCTGCATTCTTATTTATTATTTATTTATATCAGATAGTTATCCATGTTATTCTCTTTTTATATAAACATCTAAATTCATCTACGTTTGTTAAATATAAATAGATCTAACGGATTAAATCCCTGCGAACGAACTTGACTTATCATTAAAACTTGCAAACAATCTGTGATACTAGCAGTGAGTTCCGTGGTTCTCAAGGGTGTGTGCTCTTTATTATTATCTTTATTTATCTATTATTTTATCACACCTTTGCCCCCACCAAGGAGTCATCGAGATCCCCGTCTAACTACGGCAATACCTTCCACGATGGCTCTACTCATTCTCGAATCACTTGATTGGGATGAATATTAAAGATAATTCGTTTTGAAGAACTTTTGTCTCATCACAATGACCCAAAGTACTCAGTCGTCATGAATCGCCTTCCATCCAAACTTTCCTAATAACGCTCTGTTCGTGTCCTCCGCTAATCGAAACCCAAGTCCTCTCATGCTCTTCGGCTTGCAAATATCTTTCCAAGCTACCCAATTGATATGTCTTCGATTCTCTGTAATTCCCTATATGAATTCTCTTTTGATCCTATCAATCTCTTCACACACATAAATCGGTAATTTCTCCACTTGCATGATGTACATTGGCACGACACCAATAACGGATTGTGCCAACATTATGCGACCCGCAAGTGACAAAACATTTCCCTTCCATTTCGCGAGCTTTCCTCTCAAACCAGTGATGAACTCTACATAGAACCCACTTGGTCTCCTACCTGAAAGGATAGGAACACCAAGATATTTACCTAGGCCTTCACTCCGTCTATATCAACTTCTTGCCGCAATGCTTGCCGCCACCTCCTCATCCACATTACTCGATAAATATATCAGTGACTTCTCCTTGTTGATTGTTTGACCGGCGTCCTTACAAAACACATCAAGGGTATCCTGCAAGACATCAAAATTATGAGTGGAGACTTCCAAAAATAAAATAAGATCATCTGCTAAAAAAATTGAGAGATCGGGGTCCCCCTTGGGCTAAGTCGGATAGGATTCCACTCCTCTTTCTCCACGGGGCTTTGAATGAGTAGCTACAATCTTTCCATGCAAATAACAAACATGTAAGGTGATATGGGGTCTCTTTGCCGAATTCCTCTCTTATGCTTAAATGGGGGAAAAGGAGAACCACGCCAAAGAACACTCATCTCATTATCAACCATCCCTTCGATAATAAGAGTTACCCACATCTCAAGAACTCCTAACGAATCCAAAGAATCCTATATGAAATCCCAACGAACTTTATCATAAGCCCTGGCAAGATCCACCTTGATTGCCATGAAGCTCATCTTCCCCTTTTTGTGTCTCAGAACATGATCGACTTCACTAACCAGAACCACATTTTCTATGGTGGATCTTTGCGATAAGAAGCTAATTTGGTATGGGCCAATATAAGCCGCAAGAATTGGGCGCATGTGATTAACCAATACCTTCATACAAATCTTGTAACTCATGTTAATCAAGCTAATCGGTCTGAACTGCGTAATATACTTAGGATCTTCTGTCTTAGGGATTAGGTGAATCAACGTTCCCAAAAACTCCTTCGAAAAAAGACCTTCTGCTAGTGCGCATCTAATAATATCACATACTATGGGTCCCACTATGTCCCAACATTTATGATAAAAACCCACATTTATCACATCCGGTCCAGGGGCCTTATATGGATCCATTTGAAAACAGCTATGCGAATTTCCGTGTCTGACACACTCTCTTTAAGGGACTCAAGATCCCTTGTTTTGGAATCCAGTAATCACGGTAGCTCGAATATCGGATCTAAGTCTTCTTCAACTGAATAAAGCATCTCAAAGAAGTCTCGAACCCACGTTTTTTCCTCCTCCCTATCATCTATCCAAATACTATTATCATTCTTGATACGATTCTCCATTTTTTTATTCTTGTTGACTTGTACCACCCTATGATAAAATTCTGTATTTCTTTCACCCGAGTTGACCCAATCTGTGCGAGCCCGTTCGAACCAATGTATTTTTTCCTGCTCAAGTATCCTCTCAGATTCGCCTCTTAGTTCCTTTTAAATTCCACAAGAGACGTGTTATAGGATTGATGTAAAGCCTTCTGGATACCCAACATTCTCGCTAGAAGTCTCTTCTTCTTTTTGAAAAGATCTCCGAGAATCTCAAACTTCCAAGTCTGTAACTCGTCCCGTAAAACCTTAATATTCTTCCCAAGTGATTGACCTTCTTTGATCCAGATATCCTCCACCAAACTCCTAAAACTCTCATGATGACACCACGCCGCCTCAAATCGGTATTTTTCGGTTGAGGAATCGTTGTTTCAATTAGTGTGATGCTAATGGGAGCATGATTAGAGTGAACACGTGATAAGTGTTTAACTCTAGTGACTCTGAACATGTCAAACCACATCTTGTTGCCATAAGTTCTATCCAACTATTTCAAAAGTCTCATTCCCGTATTCCAAGAATCACTCCATGTGAATCTAGGCCCCTCGAATCCAAGATCCTCCAAACCACATTTGTCCCTCCATCTCTCGGAGTTAACCATTTGGCTCGTCATGCCATCTGTCTCTCCCAATATATCCTCTTGAATCCCAATTTGATTAAACTCTCCCACCAACATCCATGGTTCCAAGATATAATCTAAAGCCCCTTCTAATGGATCCTAGAGATACTCCTAATCCAGCTCTTAGGACTTGCGTAGGCTGTAGATAAAATCCACGAAACACATGAGACTTTAGAAATGCGAATGTTTATTACCTATTTGCATCCCGATAAAACTTGGACTCCGATATCTATATTATTCCATAAAATCCAAATTCCTCCAGAGAAACAAACTACCTCGACTCTAATTGATCTAGTCATCCTAAGAGATTGAATAATCCTTGTCTCTTCTGACCCTGCCGCTTTAGTTTCCACCACAACTACGTTTAAAGGTCTATGCCGTTGGTGGATATCTTTAAATGCCTTTCGAAAATCTACATTATTAGCGCTTCTACAGTTTCAAAATAACACATTAATTGGGTAATTAGCATAAGCCCAATTCCCATAACAATTAGAAGGTGTATATGACATAATAAATGATAAAAATAGAAAAAAAGAAAAAAAAAGAAAAAAAGCCAACTCAAGAAGAAAAAGTAAAAGGAACTCCCTTAACTATTCTGACCCCCCTTACTCTCCTCAATCTCCATATCTAAATCTCCTGAAGTGTTTGGACATGTATGACCGCCACTTAGAATATTTTACTTATGATTAATAACATATACAAAAGTTTTACTTAGTTTTGACTTCTTATATATATACACACACACACACAAACACACACACACACACACACACACACACACACACACACACACACATATATATATATATATATATATATATATATATATATATATATATATATTGATAAATTTTAAATGAATATTTCCACCAAGCCTATTAACAAGCTCTTAAAGAACCCTTAACAAATTGTTCACGAGCTTAACAAATCGAGCTTATACAAGTTTGATTTAGGGCCCGTTTGGAAGTGCTTATTTTAAAGTAAAAAAGCGCTTTTAGAATAAAATTCAAAATTTGAAAAAATTATTAAAAATTATTTTGAAATCTAAAATTATTTTAAGTGCTTTTTTTAAGAAGCACCTATTTGGTGCTTCTCAAAAAAGTGCTTTTCAAAGTCAAAAAAACTTTTAAAATGCTAAAAGCACTTTTAAGTGCTTCTCCAAAAAAGCACTTCCAAACGGGCACTTAGTCTCGTATACTAACGAGCCTGAATTTAAAGCTTGAGCTTGACTTGTTTAACTAACGAGCCAAACTCAAACAAACCCTTAACGAACTCAAACTCTAGCCTTTGGTGAGAGTATCGATTCATTTGCAGCCCTAGCCATGAGTCAATACACTATAATACATACAAAGCTTATGTTACTTTTTAAAAATAAAACAAAGACAAGTTCTTAAAATTCTTACATCTTTGTGAAATTTATGGAAGCAAGGTAAATGGCATATCATATCTCCCACCATTTATTGGATTATCAAGACAAATCTCACATGCCTCTTTAAGAATATCAACCTAAAATAACAAACAAAAAAATATATACTTTTATAGATTCATTTATACAGTCTTGAGTAAAACATTCACAAGGTTATGTACTTAAAGCCTTTTAAGTACCTGAATTGTTGGTTGTGGTAGTTCATTAATATTATGAGCATTCACACCAGAATGTTGATGATTGTTCTCATCAAGAGCCAATATCATTTCATAATCATATTTAACCACAGACAAAATAATAATTTTGGACAAAAATCCTCTAAAAAATTCATAAATAAATGTCCATATAAAATATCTTACTCGTTGAAGTCACAATTAGTCATTCCTATATCGCCAAAGGACTCTAACAATTCTAATGCTTCATATTACTTAACTCTGTTTCCACGGTATCAAGATCATTCGTTAACGATGTATTTTCCAAGATTAACAAATCCAGATTATTCATGAGAGGAACTAAGATAGCTTCATCACTGCTTCTATTAGATAATTCTTCTTTAAGCTTCTCCAACTGATCCTATTCCATATGATTGGTCTCTGTAATATTTTTCTTTTTCTCTGAATCGATTATCACATCAAGAACGCTTGTATAGTGAAGCAAAGTATTCAGATTCACCATCTCTTTCGAGGGTGTTAATGGCTTGAACAACGTATTATCTAAAAGTGAAAACCCATTTATTTTGCATAAAAATGTAGTAAAGGATACAGATTCATCACCAATAGAGAACCCGTTCTGGATAAAAACTTGAGTAATCGTGATATCTCAGGGCTTAAGGTTTATTTACAGAACATTTGTGAAGGGGAAAGGATCACGAACAATCGAAGCAACGTTTCTAGTCGAATCTTGATCAGGTTATGCAAATTTGAAGCGATTATGTGTTCTTGTTATATCACCGGAGAAGAAGTCCAGTGTTGTGGTGGTGGTGGTGGGCAGAGTGGAAAATTGATTATGGCAGAGTTTCATTATTGGGCAGATCGTTGTTGATGGTCGTTAGGGTAAAGAATGTATATAAGAAGTTGTATTGATTTAATTAAAACTTAAAAGATGGTAATATGGATTTTTCTTACATGCGGTAATAGGTATATTTTCATAAAGTGGTTATGAAAATATACCTATTTATTACGAAGAGTGACCTTATAAAAAAGTTGTCAACTTTTAACATTATGAAAATATACCTATTTTTTATGAAAATGACCTTATGAAAAAATTGTCAACTTTTAATAAATGGTATGGGACCCACGTTAATAGGTTACTTTTTCTAAAAAAATAGGTCACTTCATAAATGTAGGTATAAAAAAGAAGCTGCCATTTTCACTTATACCGCACGGGAGAATCTCTCAGGTAATATGCATATAAGTTTTTCCTCAAGACTTTTATAGACAATATAAAAATAATGGATATGATTGAGAGTTAATTACAAATTTAGGGTGTTTAAGGTAGATATCTCTATATTTAAGTAATTTTACATTAATATAAATATTCTAATATTAATTCTGATTATTTTTAAAATAAAAATAGAAATAGAAGTAAGTAAATATAACCATATTTAATAATAATTTTTCATTATTATTAAAAAAATTATATTTCTCCTGAACATCTTTCCAATAAATTTTTTAGAAATAAAAAATTTATAAAATAATATACAATTGCAAATTTCTTAAATAAGAAATTTGGTTAAAGAAGAGATATTATAAAATTTTATTAAATTGAGCTAAAATTAAAAAAATTTGGATGACTGACATATAAGGTCTTGGAGACTATTTTTATGGCTCAGAGAAACCTTGTGGTTATTGGTTAGATTCTTCTTTTAAAAGGTCACCATCAATTCTTATAGGTGACCAAATACTAAAATATCTTCAGATCAAACAAAAATCACATAAAAAGACAAAAACAAGTAGCATTAATCACTTATTGATTAGCAACTCACTGAGTAACGATACTTTCCAGTGTTGACCACCGTCAATGTCGTCGGAAAATTTATTTAGTGGTCGACGGATTTCACTAAGTATTAGAAAATTTTACTAAGTGGCTTGGAAATTTCTCTAGGTATCGAGAAACTTTCTCTGAGTACTTAGTGAAAAACACTGAGTATTCTAAAAAACAATGTGTGACCCACAATAAATGCATAAGAAATCAATTCCATTAGCAAGCAAAAAAAATTATATTAGAAATTCAAAATTAAAATATACATTCTTGTAAATTAAAATTAATACAAAAAAAGTCTTCTATTACACGATCTCAAAAAAGATTTAAATAAAATCTGATAGACTAGCTAAATCAAACAAAAAAAAATTGCAACTCTTCTTTGGCGCTCTCCTGCACAGACCTTCTTCTTCGCTACCGGTGAGTTTCGAAACTCCTTCTCCGCCGCCGCTCTCTTGCACAAACCTTCTTCTTCGCCACCGGTGAGTTTCGAAACTCCTTCTCCGCCGCCGCTCTCTTGCACATATCTCAGCTCTCCCGCATATATTTCATCGTCGGAGATGAAGTTTCGAACCAGCAACAGACTTTCACTCCATGGTCGTAGCTTTTCTCTTCTTCATCAAGCTTATTCTCACGAACCAAGCCTTTTCTCCTTTAGTATATCTCACCGTCAGATCACGAACTCTACACCAAGTCTTGCTGAGACTGTTTCACCAGCTTGGAGCTTGGTGCTTTCGCCAAAAAAGAACATAGAGATTCAAAAATAGAAGAAGCTTAATTTTTGTAGAAGAGAGAAAAGAAAAGAAGTTGTCAAAAAAATTATGTAACTTTAGGGCATATATATATATATATAATATGTAATTGAGGATAAAAAATAAGTTTTTATAATTTTAATGTAATTTTAGTGATTTTTATATATATTTTTTTAGAAGAATTAAAATTATAAGTATGTTTGGATCTATAAAGGTTTCCAAGACAATAATTTTGAAAATGATTAGCTTGAAACTCTTTTAGAAAGTTATTAAAAGAAGGAAATATTTGACTTCCACTTTTATTTACAATTTTATCTTGATAATTAAGATTGGGGTAATTATAAACAAAGGGCCCATGACTTATACTTTCACAAATAAAAGTCCAACCCCAACTCGTTAGTTGAAAACCAATTAAAGAAGTAAAAATGCCCAAAAACCCCTTATACCCCTTTCTTATTCACAACAAAATCTCAATTAGGGTTTTTATTTTCATAATCACAAAACCTCTCTCTACTCCTCCCCATTTCTCTATGCTTCCTCACTGTGCACAAGAACGAACGTCGCCCACCCTCTTCTTTCTCCACCCTTCCCCTTCCTTTTTCACCCTTCCACCAACAGACAACCGCCTCTGCTCGTGAAATCTCGCCGCCATTTTCGCACCACCATCTCCTCCAGCGCTCCAGATCAACACCACCATCATCTTCCCATATCTTCGCGAACCTTCGTGCTTCGCTTCTTCTTCGCGAACCTCATCCACCACCAGCGCGACTTCTCAAATCTTCGCCACCAAGGTTCGTTCGTGCTTCTTCTCAGATCTTTGACACCATCATGATTCTTCGATTCATTCACGGAGCCCGCTCAACAACAAGCTTCACCTCCGCCACATCTGCAGAAAACCGCCGCCTGCACACCAACCACCAGCGAAAACCGCCGCCAATACACCAACACTCTACACCGCCCCCTATCCCACCATATCCTCCTGCGCAAGAAAACCGCCTCCACTTTGAACCATCTCCTCCACTTCGAATTGAACCAGATCTGAACAGAGGTATTGTTTTTTTTTTGCGTGTCTTTGTGTACAAACCCGTTTGGGCCCAGCCTTGTTGGGTATAGACTTATTGGGTCCAGCTTGGTCCAGCCCTTTTTGATAAAAATGTTCTATTATTTTTTAATAATTCATTTGGGCCAAATCCCGTTTTTAAAATAGAAGTTTCATGGGTTTGGCCCCTTGGGTTTAGCATTTGTTGTATTTTTTAGAAAAATAAACTTGTTTTTTATTAGGGTCCAACCCATTTTGGGTTAGTCATTGTATTTCAGCCCATTTTATTAAGTTCCATTATGCAAAATATAGCCCATTGGGTCCAGCCCCTGGGGTCTGTGTTTTGTTTTAATTGTGTTTTGTTCCTATGCGTGAGATTTGTAAATGTAATAAGGTGTAAAACCCCAGGGGTTGTACCTTAGGGTACAGATAATGGTTTCCGAATAATGTATTTCCCGAAAGTTTGATATGGATAAAAATTGAACCTTCTTATACTTTGACATGGACAACACCTAAAAATATGAGGACTCGTAATACAATTAAATAAAAAATCACTTCACACAAAAAATCACTTAGACATAACTTTTTTTTAAAAAAAAGGTAAAGTTTTTTTTTTACATAGGAGAGCCACTTTGGATTTGGAGTCATTGACTCGGTTCGAACCTGCACCACTAGATTGGATGACCAAGGCCCTGCCCAGTGAGCTAATCCCAACTGGTTAAAAAAAAAAAAGGTAAAGTTGTCTTAGTTAGATTTCTAACTAGTCTTTAAATATAAGTATTTGTGTTAGTTGGGCTCTAATTTGTAATTTCGTGTTAAGATGTGGGAAGTATTTGACATAGTCAATTAAGACAAGTTTTTTTTTTTTTTTTTTGGCCAGCAATTTTAGTTGTCTAAAAGATATGCTATGGTGTCTGCAACTGCAACTGTACTTCCCAATGAACGATGATGTCATTAATGACCTTTTCCTTTTCTTTTTGTCAGACATCACCATGTGCATCTTATGTTTTCTTTAACCAGTATTTAAACATAGCTAAATAGATAATTCCAAAGCAATATTTTCGGGACCACTAACTAAAATATCTTCTTCACTTCTTCTCCTGTTCTTGAAAATAAAATAAAATCAATCAACAAAACAATATCTCCCTTCACTATAAAACTCCACCCCTGACGCACCATTTCTTCATCCATTTCTTCTTCCACCTGCCTACACAATCCTCTCCGACCACCATGTCTAGCTCTGATAAATCGCAACACATCTTGGTGTTTCCTTTTCCTGCTCAAGGCCATATGTTACCAATTCTTGATCTGGTTCACCAACTAATTATCAATGGCTTAACAATAACAATCTTAATCACTCCAAAGAATCTTCCAAGCTTAGCTCCACTACTCTCATCTCACCCTTCAGTTCAAACGTTAATCTTTCCATTTCCTCATCACCCTTCAATACCGAATGGTGTTGAAAATGTCAAAGAAATGGGAAATTTAGGATATAGTGTAATTATAAGTGCACTAAGTCAACTTCATGATCAAATAGTGGCATGGTTTATATCTCATCCTACACCACCTATTGCTATTATTTCTGACTTTTTCCTTGGGTGGACTCAAGATTTGGCTACCCAAATTGGTATTCCAAGGATTTGTTTTTACTCATCTGGAGCTTTTTTTTCTTCACTTTTTTATCATATTTGGAAAGATTTTGACTTTTTGAGAACATTAGACGAGGTCAAATTTCTTGATTTGCCAAGGTCACCAAGTTTTAGTATGGAACAACTTCCTTCAGTTTTCCGAAGATACAAGGAACTTGATCCTGATTGGGAAGTGGTTAAAAGTGGCATGCTTGCAAATAATTTTAGTTGGGGGAGCATTTTAAATACTTTTGACGCTTTGGAAGGTGAGTATTTGGAATATCTTAAAAAGATAATGGGCCATCATCGTGTTTATGGTGTTGGGCCACTAAATTCGATAAAAGGTCTTAGAAGGAGTGATCCAAGTAGTGGTGATGGTATTATGTCATGGCTAGATGGGTGTGAAGCTGGATCAGTTCTTTATGTGTGTTTTGGAAGTCAGAAAATATTGAAACAATCTCAAATTGATGCTCTGGCTAATGGGCTTGATGAAAGTGGGCTTAAATTCATTTGGGTAGTTAAGCCCGTATCGACTACAGAACTTGAAAACGGGTATGGATCAGTCCGAGATGAGTTTGAGGCTAGGGTTTCGGGTAGGGGATTGGTTATTAAAGGATGGGCCCCACAAGTATCAATACTGAATCATCCTTCGGTAGGTGGGTTTTTGAGTCATTGTGGGTGGAACTCGGTATTGGAAGCAATAGTGGCTGGGGTGATGATCCTGGGATGGCCTATGGAGGCTGACCAATTTATTAATGCGAGACAATTGGTCGATAATATGGGAGTTGCAGTGAGAGTGTGTGAGGGTGGAGATACTGTCCCTAATTCGATCGAGTTGGCTCGAATTATTTCTAAAGAAATGAAAGATGATAACATTAAGAAAGTTAGAACAAATGAGTTAAAAGTAAATTCTTTGAAAACAATAGAAAATGGTGGCTCTTCTACATGTGATTTGGAGGATTTCGTAAAAGAAATAGACAAACTTCAACCAAAAGACATTAAATAAATGGTAGCTCTGGATCAGATACATTCACAAATCGGCCAAGAAAGTATGACAATTTATGTCAAACACATTTTATGGGGGTTTGATACAAGAGCTGACATAGTAGAAAATAAAGCAAACACAAGGTACTAGATGAGCACGTGTCTTCAGATACTTTACTACATCAATTCTTGAAGCTCGGCATGGTCTAAGTATTTCGTTTTTTTGTGTGCTCGGCATAGTCTAAGTATTTTGTTTTTTTAGTTTAGTGTTAGTTTTGTCTTTGCTTTTTCTTTGTACTCGTCTAAAAAAAAAGACATTAAATGAGGATGAGAACAAAGATAAGGATTAAATCGTTTTGATGTGAAAAAATGGCAAATTTCAGCCAAAATGCATTCAATAGGGATAAGGATGCATATAATAATAATAATAAATTATTACTATTAAAAAATTATAAATATAATTCATTGATTTTATATTCTGAACAAAAAGATTTTGAACATAAAAAATTGTAAAAATAATTACAAATTTCAAGTGTTACCATCCAATAAAAGTGTCTTATTTGATGGAATAATTCTAAAATTAGACCAAAAAACTCATCTTATTTATAGATTTAGGTCTATCTAAATAAATATTTTAAAATTAGACTACATGACACTATTACCTTATATCTATATAATAGGAAAAAAATGTTCCCAATTCACTACCTATTAACAACCACAAAAAATTAAAAACAGGGAGCACAACGTAATAGCTAATGCTTTAGCCAAGTGTGTTAGAAGAAATATCAGTTTATCCGGATGGAAAGACTTTTCAGTTTGTAGTTCTTTGAATTTACTGATTAGTATTTGTAATAACTAGAATTACTTTGATGTCAAAAAAAAACCACAAAAATTAAAAATCATTCAAACAAACTCTCTCTCTCTCTCTCTCTCTCTCTCTCTCTCTCTCTCTCTCTCTCTCTCTCTCTCTCTCTCTCTCTCTCTCCACTACGAAAAATTCTGCAAAAATCTTGGGAAAAACTACTTGAAATCAACATATGTTACTCACAATCAGTATATTAATCATTGTTAATCGAAGACTCGTTCATATTTCCGCATTTATTCGGCGATTTAGGTATTTTTGAGAATTATTTAAGGTACATTTGAATCTTGTAGCAAACTTTTATGTGATTTTCAGTGATTTTTTTTTACTTATGTGTTTTTAGGTGAATTTACAGTCTATTTTGGTGTTTTAGGATTTGAACCGTTTTCAATCAAAATGTTACTGCATAGAGTGTTTCGAAAGATTTTATATGATTTTTAAGTGTATTCTTTGTTTTTAGGTCCATTTACAGTCTATTTTTGTGTTTTAGGCTTTGAAAAGTTGTTGAATCAAAAGGTTACTTAATCAAAATTGTTTCAAAATGTTTTCTAGGCATAGTAACTGATGATTTGTAGTAATGTAGTTGAAATTTAGTGTTTATATCTGATTTTTGAATTGAATTGTTACAGCATAACTGATGAATATTGGTTTTGCATTTTTATTTTATTTTACTGTTATAAACATCAAAATATTCTACTGTGTTGTGCTATATGTGATTTCTAAGGTCTTGTAGTTGCAGAACTACATTTTATGAAGGTTTTAGAGTAGCTGTATAAGTTTGCAACAATCATTATGAAGTTTGACCCTGTAAGTACAAAATTGTAGTTGCGCAACTATATTTTTTTTTGTAGTCGCAGGGTCGCAAAGTTGTTTATTCAATTTTTAGTTTTTTAATAATAATATCTAACTTTGTTTTGCTGACTATATGTAAATACAGATATGGCAGAAGGAAGCCAAAGTAGAACCAAAGGATTCAAGTCATCCCTGCAGACGATAGGGTTAAATCAACACATATAGAGGCGTGCAAGAAGACACCCTTCTACTTCTTATTCAAACAACTATTCGAATTCTAGAAATCAAACAGGAAACAAGATCGGAGGAAAGTAGGGGACCTACTACCCTTAGAGATCCTTAAATGCTACAATAGCAACACTAACACCTTCAAACTTGGGAAACAATGGTGAAGCTCACAGAGAGAGAGACATTAAAGTCACCTTCTCCATTCAAGAAGGTTCTGAGGTCCTTCCAAGTATCTCACAAGCCAGGCATACTGAAAAATTAGAATGGGAGGTAAGAATTTTTCGGTAACGAAAATATAAAGTAAAGTTCAATAGAAGCCGCACTAAAAAAGGTCTCAACCAAATCAGATGACATGAGCATCCAAGAAGACTTTCCAAAACTAATAACTATGATTTCTTTTAATACTTTATTCTTCGCCACAACCTGTGAAGTCTTACATCGGAGATACGTAAAGTATGCTGAAGTCTTGGACAGTTTGAAGAACTTCAACTGGTCAAGAACCATTCACATGGTCTTGATTGAATCGATATGGTCAAAAGACATGATACCCATGCAAGTCACGGGTTTTGTTACTGCCTTTGTGGTAAGAATTTATATAAAAAAAAAGAAATTTCTTAATTGTGTCTTTTTTTTTGGTTTAATATACTATCAATATATATATATATATATATATTATTGTGTTTCAGGGATTTTATGAGCACACAACTATCGGTGACAAGAAATGGCCGAATGACTTTCTCGATGCTTGAGATGGAAGTCAATGGTCAAAGACGCCGACTTCAAAGCAAATCTCATCGACAAACTAGAGGACGAGGTATGGGAAGACCTGATTGATTAAAAGAACTTGTACCTATGCAAGTACACTTTTGTAGTTGTGCAACTACACTTTTGTAGTTGTGCAACTACACTTTTGTAGTTGTGTGGTTTCATTTGGGGTGTGATAAAATAACGATAAATAAAGATAAGAACTAGCACCCTAACCAAACACGGTACTCACTGCAAGTATCACAGACCGTATGCAAGTTTTAATGATAAGTAGAATTCGTCCTTAGAGACTACGAAAGTTAGGGAGAACTTATGCAAATATGAAGTGCAAATAAAAGAAGCTAGAAGAATAATACGCTGAAAGGAGCGACTCTAAAATATTTGTTTGGTTTTTGAGACTCTAACAATCAAAAAAATAAAATAAAGATAGGAAAATAAATAAAAGATAAAAAAAGTAGTATGAGAGTTTAGCTCGAGATATAACAAGTAATCCCCGCTAGGCTTGTGTTATTACCAATTTATGTAAGGGAGAATTATGTGATATGCAATAGTCAGGATTTATATTCCTCCTAACCCCCTTCCGTGTGGACTTAGGTGGCGACATAACAATTACCAGGGGAGTTGGGCAAGGGGACCTTGTGCAATGATCGGTGGTAAATCACAAACCCTAGTGATTATCTAGTTAGGCAAGCCCTTTCAGATCACTATCGCACACTAGATGTTTATGTGGTGTTTCAATAATTAGCCACCCCTTCCAGGTAACCATATAACGACTATTATGGTAATCCTATACGTTGGCCTCCGCAAGAACTACAAGCAATATATCAAAGCACATAAATACAGAGATAACACTACTAATTTCAATTAAATGTAAAAGGACAACCCAAATTAAAATAGATATAAAACAAGTCTAGGGTTCATACCCTTATGCTAACCTCAATCTAAATAGAATTAGTTCATACTAGAGAAAGAAAGGAAATAACTTACAAAGGTGAAGGGTTGGAATGGCGTGAATAGTTGTCCAACTCCTTCTTGTCTTCTCTTCTCTTGCTGCAAGCTTCCTCTTGGTCTTTAGGTGGTTAAGGACTGACCGCGGATGATTTCTCTAAGGTAGGAACGAATATATATATATATATTTCCCTGGTCGAAATTAGGAGTAATCCCCAAGTTAAGATTTCCTAATCTTACCAAAATTTGTATTCCTAACTTGCAGGTTAGGATAAACCTTTGCAGATATTGATTTGCCATATCTCTTTCGTTACTTATCGGAATTTAATGTTTTTTATATGGAAACGACCATGTTTGAATGATATATCTGCTTATATGAAAAGCTCCTCCTAATTCCAGAACTAATGTCTGCAGTAAACTAATTAGTGGGCATATTTGTAGTTTTGACAGTAAACTAAGGGATTTCCTTTACTTTTCCACTTCAAATCAATTTCCATAGGTGTAATAGCTTCCATATATCTAAGTGCTACACAAATTACACGCAAAAGCTCACAAAATAGCAAAACACCTTATACTAAACAAGAAAGTGTAAAATATGAATAAATGGGATCCCAAAACTAATTACTAAATACCCCTAAAATGATGTTTCAAGTATAGATTAATATGTCAACAATAGAGATCATCCTTTTCCAACAAAAGTTTTTTAGTTGTGCAACTACATTTTTGTAGTTGTGCAACTACACTTTTGTAGTTGTGCAACTACACTTTTGTAGTTGTGGAATTATATTTTTGTAGTTGCAGGGTCGAGCAGTTTGAACCTTTGTTTTATATAGAAAACAACTGTTATATTTGATTAGTATCTTTCTATACAAATTGTAGGTCCTAAAGAAGCTCGACATAATAGATGAAGAAGTTGAAAACTTTGGTGTTCAGAAAGTCAATGACACTGAAGAAAAAAGAAGAAGAAAAGGAGGTGGCTGAGGAAGAGAAGAAAGAGTAGGAGGAGAAGAAGAAAAACAAATAATAAAACATAAAAAAAATCAACGACGAGGAAGCCCAGGAAGAGGCTGAAGAGGAATAACAAAGGGAGAGGAAAAAAGTTAATAAAACTATACTACGTGACGAGGAGGAGACTGGGGAGGAGAGTGGGGAACAAGAGTAACAACAAAGAACCTAAAGAAAGAACAAAACAACAGAAACGGAGAAGAAAAAGATGAAGGTGATGGTTAAGGAGGTTATGAAAGACGCTGCTAAGAAAAGAAACCAAAAAGTAAAGAAGAGGCGGAGGAGATGGAAGAAGAAGAGTATAAATCAGAGCAGAGGAATCTGAGGACAAAGGTAAATTTACTATACATTTTAATTGATTTCCTTATATTCTTGCCATTCTTTTTGTAGTTGAGCAATTACATTTTTTTAGTTCTACAACTACATTTTTGTAATTCTGCAACTACATTTTTGTCGTTGTGCAACTACGCTTTTGTAGTTTACTACGAAAACTTGTACTTACCATTTTTTTGTTTAGTAGATTATGTAGATACTAAAGATGATTAAGATGAGGAAACATAAAAGGAAGGGCATGTTGTATATTCAAAGGAAGAACTGGAACAACAAATATTTGTCCTCAAGGATCAAAAGTTTAAAACTAAAGCTAAAAATGATAATCTTAACGGGGAGATACAAATTTTACTGGCAAAACTTGCCAATGTAGATGCTGATAAACAAATTAGAGAAGATAATATGATGGTGACCGAAGCAACAGTAGCATCGATGGTTGGCAGGGTCACAGAATTTGAACAAGAAAACAAAGTTATAGAATGAATTGAAGGAGTTGAAAAACAGAAACAAAGAATGTGTAGCAAAGTTGCAGCAATTTGATGTTATGTACAAACTAATGCTTGAAGAAAAATATAAATAAGGAAATGAATAAAAAAACTCAAGGAGATGATAGTGTAAAGGTATGAATCTGAGGATCCTTCAGGTTTATCAGATAAGGATCAAGAAAAAATATCTTACCCAATCCGTCAATCTAAAAGCCATTACCAAAGAAACAAGAAGGGAAAGAAAGTGGTTAATAAGGTTGTTGAGAAAGAAGTTGAAAAGGAAGAAACAGAGGTAAAGAAAAACAAACAAGAAGAAAGAAAAAAAGGAAAAAAAGGCAGGAGAGAAGAAGAAGGCACTAGCGGTAGAGAAGAAGGCAGTAGCAGGAGAGAAGAAGGCAATAGCAGGGGATAAGAAGGCGATAGAGAAGAAGGCAGGAGATAAGAAGGTAGTGGGAAAGAAGGCAGTAGGGAAAAGGGAGAAGAAGGATGAGGAGAAGGAGGCTGAGGAGAAACCAGCAGTTAACTCGATGATTAGAGGTATAAAAGCAAGAAGTAGTAAAAAAGCTACAACTGACGGGCAAAAAGGAGAGCCTGGAAAATTTGTTATCGACTCATCAGACAGTGATTCCGAAGATAGAGCTGATGAAAAGGAAAAAGTCAAGGAGGTTAATGAAGAGAAGGAAACCAAGAAGAACTCTAACATGGTTGAAACTACCAAGACAGTGGCTGTTGAAATTCAACCCAAAAAAACTGTCAAAATTTATAAACCATTGAGAGATTATTTCAAAGACGATTAAGCGCTGGTAGAGATTAAAAAAATATATCCCCTTGCAGGGTAAGTTGACGATTATTACCTATACATTAATTATGTTTGAATAATGTGATGGTTAACAAGTTTTTTGTTGTTGTTTAGGTATGGAGCAAAGGATCTATCGTTGTCAGCTACGAAGATATGGGGAATCTAAGGAGTAAAATGCTCGAATAACAGGTTATTTTAGTAGTTTCTGCAACTACATTTTTTAGTTGTACAACTACATTTTGTAGTTGTAGTGTTGGATACTTGGAAACAGAGGCGGACCCTCATTGAGCCCAGAGGGGACTCAAGCCCCCCCTGACTTTTTCAATTTTTTTATCCTATATATTAATAACTTAATACTAAATAAATTTTTTTAAATTTTTTTAAGTTTAGTAATTCATTTAATCCTATTTAAATATATTATTTTTTATAAATTACACAATATTATCTCTACAAACATTACTTTAATCAAATTTATAAATAATTTTGGATCCATTCCTCAGCCGCAATCCACTTTTTTATAATAGCTATAAAAATCAGTAAGTTTTTTTATTTGGATGTTTTTATAAGAATTTGGATAATTGTATGTGATTTATTAAATTTTTTATACGAATTTGAAATTTATTAAAAAAATTATTGGATGAAAATTTATTTTTTCTTTCATATGAATAAATAGTTGATGCCCTTCTTAAATTTTGGTTCTTTTAGTTTAATCTATTGTCGAAACTCTCTATAAATCTATGCTACATAGTGTTTTTCTCTTTTTGTTCTAATCACTTTTTATAGTAATTAAATACTTTGTTTAAGAGGAAAAGGAAAAACTTCATAGTGCATGCATCACATGATTTCAAGCGTACGAATTAGATTTTTTTTTTTTTTTTACTAAAACAACTAATTGGAACTTAAAAATGGAAAAAGTATATTTATTGATTTAATTATTTTAATTTTAACATAATATAATTTATTTGAAAAACGATTATCGCATAGAATTGGAGAATCGTTGATTATATAACAGTGAATTAAACAGATAGTTGATGTATTTATAAAATTTGACTTCATTGATTACTTTACCTCAAAGAATTTATGTGTAAATTTTTCTTAGGATAATATTTAATAGAAAATTAAGTCTATTATAATTCTTATTTCACTATATGTCCCAAAAAAAAATTTGGAGGCGTTGCCCACAAACCCCCATATATTTCAAGCCCCTCCTCAACTTTTGTCCTAGATCCGCCCCTTTATAAGAAATATTATGTAGGTCCTGGAAGCAAGTATGGTTTTATACCAGGAAATGCATGAGTTTATCCTTTCATTTGACACACAGGATAGTCAAATAAACAAGAAATGCAATTACGTGTCAAATGCTATGGTAGGTGTTTGAATTTTCCTGTTTGTTGAAAACAATAATATTTGAATATCTCTTGTACTTATCTACTATTATATTATGTTTGTGCAGTATTATATTAATCGAATGCATGAGAACGAACAGGACATAACAATAAAAGAAGAAGCATACAAGATGGTTTACGAAAAGTTTAGTACAATGTCGAAACATGGCAATCAATACATCATGTTTCCAATTTATATGGAAACAGAAGAAAAGAACGTTGGTCACTGGTCATTGGTAGTGTTCAACTCAGAAGATAATCGGGACGAGGTTTGGACGCGCTACAATTCAATGATTTCGGACAGGAAAATAAAAAATCACATCAGAGATGCTGCCGATGAAAATGACCTAAAGTTTTTTGATTACATCAGGGGCGTTTATCCCTGTGCTGAAACTGAATCCCAGACACAAGTTGTCTTGAACATCTCAAAGACCTGCCCACAGCAGACCAACAATGTTGGTTGGGGTATATTTGTTTTGATGTAAACAGGGTTGGAAAAGTTATGGAAGTTTATTCAAAGGATGAAGTGATGGAATACAGGGTTGGGTTGTATTCTCAAATAGTCAACGACTACAATAACGCAGTCAAATATGACTTCACTTCAGCCGAGGAATTTTCTCATATACCCAATGTTGGTCATCCACCAGAAGATGTACCAACTGAGGATGCCCTTATGCCAAACAAATATCAACCACTCGAAGAAGCAGATAAACCAACCAAAGATACAGCTATACCACGGGAAGATGAAGTTTAGATTAGTTTGTCTATCGTTTTGTTTTTATTATAATTTCCAGACTTTATTGTTAATTTAAAACTAGTTTATTTTCAATGATGTAGACTCTTATTTTAATATATTAATGGTAACTGAATCTTTTTTAATACACATGTTTTTAAATTTCTTTGGATACGTGTGACTGTTTGGCCACAAGGTAGTTTAGTTTTGAAATTAAAAAAGAAGCTCGCTAGTTTTCCAATAGTTTTTGTGGTTCTGCAACTACAAAAGTTTAGTTGTGCAACTAAATCCATGTATTTGTACATCTACAACACTGACCTTTCACAAATTGTTATATTAAAGAACAAACAACACAATCAAACTTGTAGACCCAGTAAACAATCAATTTGTGTAAACAAACAACTACTAAACTTGGAAATCCATTTTTTGTATGATAAACAATTAAAATAATAGGAGTTCTACAACTAAAATCAATCACTAATTCGATAACCGCTCGAGTTTTTGATGCTAAAAACAAGAAAAACGAAAAAAATACTAATTCAAAGGTAAATCACAAGTCAATGTGTTATGATTCCCAAGACGACCATATCTTCCGCATCTTATCTTCCTTTTCGGTCCACCCTCGCCCTTTCTCTTAAATCTTTTTGTACGAGGCCTTCCGTCTTGTCTCTTGAAAATAGTTGGTTCAACCACGAAACCGTCTGGAGGCATCTGAGGCGGAGGCTCCAAGGTAGAAAAAAAGTAACGTTGAGGGAGTAGAGATTTCTGTATTTGGAACTGTAGAAATATACCTCGACGTATTGATTTTGGGTCCTAGGGTCGACTGGTGGGTCCTTGTGTGTTATAAAATAATGCGGATAAAATAGAGGAACCACGAACTGCAAGTGTACAGTTGCCCCAAGTAATATATGATAAACAAGTTCGTTCTTAGGGACGGATTGGTTGACTTTAATGTTATCAGATAGTGGAATAATTGCAAATAACGGAAAAATAAAAGATATAATGTTTGTTGGGGTTTTTTGATTAATTACTAAAGTGCAAAAGTAATTTAAATGCTAAAGTAATTATACTAGAATAAAAATAACGCAAGTAAATGAGGTAGACGCGAGAGAAAAGTAGTACTTGAGTCACGCTAGGGTTTCACTGCAAACTTTCCTAATTAATGTTTCCTTTTAAGGGTTGAGTTATTATTCTTACGCTAGTCGGGATTCTAAAATCTCTTAGCCCCCGTCAGGGTGGACCTAAAAGCTCTCCTACGGTCTTCAAACCCCGCCAGGGTGATTAAAACCACTTTCGGATGATTAACTCTTACCACTTTGGCTATTGGCTAGTCAAGCCTGTCAAGGACATTGGCGGATACCAACGGCGAATACTTAGTTCTATACCCAAACCCCCCGTCAAGGTGATCCATACGCCACTATATGGAATAGCCTAGGTACTAAAACTTATCCCTAGTTCATGACTCTAAGGATAATAAACAAGCATAAAGTAAAAGCCAACGTAAAATAAAAACTTAATTTAAATTATTCAATCCCAAATTGGAAAAACACTAATTATTCAAGAATGGGTTCAACCCATGTTGCGATTCTCAAATACAATAAAACCTTAGCTCATAATTGAAATTAAAACGAAAGAAATTAAAATGGTGGAATTCATGTTTAATATAAAGAGAATAAAATTAAAGACCTAATTAGGATGTTGGATTTGGAGATGTTGAAGTCTCTAGCTCGTGACTTTTTCCTTCTTCCTTCCTTTTGCCTTTTTCTCTGACGCTCTGAGTTTCTAGAAAATGAATTTTATGTAAAAATAAAGTCAAAAAGCCTATTTATATTATAAATTTCGGACTTGGGCTATTTTAATAGAATAATTAAATATTAAATGGCCCAAGTCCACTCTTCAAGCCCAAAATCTCGTAACTGTTGTACACCCTTCACTAAAACGGTTGTAACTTTCTCAATTTAACTCCGAATTGACTCATTCAACTTGCTAATTCTTCGTAACTCGAGAAGGCACGAATCTTATTCATAACTCAGAGGCTGAATCCATATTTAAGTGGATCAAAATCAGCAATTACCATTAGCCATCCAGATTTTTAGCTCAAATTTGTCAACTCCTCGGGATATTTCTTCTAGCTTTTGACTTCTTTACACGATCTAAGACTTCTATTCTTGATTCCTCTCCTTGCTAGTATTAGAAACCTACAAACTTTTCACTAAAACAAACCATATTACGCGCAAAAGCTTAATAAATCAAAAACACTAAATTCTAAAGAGAGAAAATGAAATATGACATATTGCTGCTAAAAGTCTATCAAATTAGTCAAATAATCACCAATTTTGATGTCTCCTAGAGGCATATAAATAGAACAAAAGAGGAGACATCATCGACACACTTATCGAGAACCGCAACGGCATGCCTACATGGCAATCCCTGTTTCTGCCAAGTATCGCAAGAAGACCTATGTGTCTCAATATCCATGACCATGTGTTGGTAAGAGTTGACTTGGTAGCTCAAACCTTGAGAGTGTTATACAACCCAGTTGCGTCCTTGGTTGTAAAGGCTTATAAATTCTCTACCAAAGGCGGACACAAGGGGGTAGCCCAGGCAAAACAGCCTTTGTATCTCTTCAAAATCTGACGCATCAACGTTAAACGTATGCTCAACCAGCTCCTTGATCGGACGACCACGTAACTTCTTAATGTACACGTTGAACGATTCAGCCGGGTTTGAGGTAGAGTTACCGTAACACTTTCCCTAGAAGTACGTGTCTGTGTAAGAGTCCTCGACACGTTTTCCAAGAAGTTGTAATTTTTAGGCCCTCCCTCGGTAATCACAGCCAACCGTGATGGTAGTTGATCAACTCGCTGGTTTTAGCATACACACTTTTCTTGAACAAGTCAACCATCCTCTCGTTATAGGATGTATCCCCGTGGCCTGTTTTTAGCATGTCCCTAATTTTTTTTCGAAGTGAACCATGCAAAACGAATGACAACTCTAAGGGAAAACAGTACTGACCTAATTGATTAGACCTCTATGCCGATCGGATACGAAGGTAAGATCTTGTTCATTCACAAAAGTTTTCAAAAACCTAAGGAACCGAAATCCTATTATCCGCGTCCTCGACTCTAACGATAGCGAAAAAACCGAGTAAAGATCTGAATTCACGTTTGAAAAACAAACAAACTAGTAAGAAGTCAGAAAGCAAAAAAAGAACAAACGGGAAAAGAAAACAAAACGGGAAAGCCGTCTTGGTTCCTGCAACTATATTTTTATAGTTGCACAACTACATTTTTGTAGTTGCAGGATCATGGCAAAGCTGTGAGGTGCTTACCGTTGAAGGCATGCATTGCGGTAGCTCCGAAACAGTGACCTCGGTATTTGTTTGTCAAGAATGTAGAGTCTAGGAAAAATACCGGTCGGCAAGATTTGAACCCCTGAAAACAAGCACCGAAAGCAACAAAACACCTCTCGAATCGGTGAGTCACCGGGTCGCACTCGAAAATGTATTGTCCGGAAGGATTGGCTACCTTTAGCCTCTCGAGATAGGAACGTAGATCATCGTAAGTCAACACCTTATCCTCGTATATTAGATACTTTGCGACCTTTAATGCACTACATGCTTATATATACGATATCTAAAAACCGTATTGCTGCAAAAGGATGTCTTGTATTTCTCTTGGAATTATTCCAGGTCTACCCCTCGCTTTTTCGAGAACAAGTTCACAAATGAACCCGAAGGACAACGTTTTGCTACTAGATTTCTTGAAAACGTTTCCGAAGGTTTGCTCTTTCATGAAAGATTGTATGTAGCGGCAAAGTTGTTTGCCTTGTCAGGCGATGTGTATTCTTTTCTAGGACACCCTGTCTCTGATGATTCGTAACCGAGATCCTAGTTTTACTGTTGTGCTCGAAAACGTAGCCAAAACCAACCTCCGCGGTGTATAGTACTAGTTTCTTATGAAATTCTTTCAAACCGCCTTCAAAAAACTGATGTACCGAAAGCTATCTGTAGGACCATTCTTTACTTTTCAAATTTACTATCGCGTGGGTATAATTAGGAGGCACATCGCAGGTGGTCGAACAATCGGATGAGGAAATGGACGCCTGAAAAGAATCGAAAGTAGAAAGACCCGTAGTAAGCTGAGAAGGGTGAGAAATCATAGAAAAGTCACACAAACTACGAGTCCTAGGAATGTTGTTTGAATTCTCAAACTCAACATCACAAAAATCCGAAACGAAAATCTCAAAGACATCAATTTTGGAGTGGAGAACGTTGTAAACCATGTTTTCAAAGTCCTCCTTGTTACGCAAGATACACTTGGAATACCAAAAGTGTAAACCAGTAACAGGTACTTTGGATTAAGCTCGGTCCATTTGCTGCATATGTATGTGTCCATCGAACCATAGTTTACGAGCAAGTCCAAAACACGAGACGTCTTGTACTTGCCAAATTAAACAAAACCATAACTGAACGTGTAGAATCCATCTGAGATGTTTAAATTTAGGATTAGTATGTTTATAAACAAAGGAAAGAAATACCAAAGAAGCTAGAAAGCAAAAGAAACTGTAAAATGTTACAACAGTTTGCCACTAGATATCTTTCTGCAAAGGCCGAGTATGGGCATAAATTAAGAACAAGTTGTGGGTTTAGGTGGCAGGCATAAAAACAAAATTTTTGGGGTAATTTTAAATTTGGGGGCGAATTTTTAGCTCGGGGGATGGATTTTTAATTCGGACGGGTAGATTTGAATTTATAGAGGAAGATAAATTTTTTAAGAATTTTTCACTAAAAACAATTTCGACCATTTTATCACATTCGAGGGAGAGGGATTGGTGGTTTGCCCCCCTTCTACCCCTCAAATCCGTCCATATCTAGTAAGGAAGCAAGCGAATAATACAATTTGACAGTTTTTATAGGATCTTTATATATATATATATATATATATATTATTTATAATTTCTTTAAATAATCTCTTAGTCTCTTATTATTGAGAAAATATAAAAGTTTTAACTTATTTATTGAGGTATCATTTGATTTTTTTTTTTTAAGTGATATATACTCAATGCTGAATAACGGCTGAATAGAACATATTCTGTTAAGAGCTATTGTCTGAATGAATGAGACTGGTTTGAAATCTTAATGAAACATACCAAGTTAAAAGGTATTCAGATTTGAATTTATTAGGAAAAACAAACAGTCTTATTGATCAAGATAGCTTATTAAGTGCAAATAAACACCCCCTAATTGTTTCTTATTTCTAAACATACAAACGTTGCTTCGTCGACATAAAGAAAAGCAAAATAAAAAATTTAAAAGTTGAACATTAATACAAAGCATATTTACACTTCTTTGTCCTCCAGTACACAAGTATATTATATTTATAATACAAAACTATGATCCCACAAATAGTATAGGTTTACCAAAGAATTTCCCTTATTTTATTTATTTGCTCGACATATCATGTTTGTTATTTAATTTTGTTTCTTTTTTGTTGAAGTTTAAATGTGTTTATAATGATAGAAATACATCTAATTTATTGAATTTGAAATACTACAATTTTTTGACAAAAAACACTATAATTTTTATAACTATATTACTGTAAAAGTTAATTACAACAAATCGGCAATTTGCTTTAGCAAAAAAACACTTAAGTCAATCCGACAGCAAGTAGCCACAATACTACGGATACAAGACACAAACAATCTAGGAAAGTATCTTGGTATACCACTTTGTCATAAAAGATATAAAATTGAAAACACTAGCTTTGATAGCAGACAATGTGTTCAAAAGAAAAACACAAGGCTGGATCGCAAAGCTGCTATCAACAGGGGGAAAGAAATTCTTATTAAAGTGGTCCCTACATGTCATTCCTACATATGCTATCTCTATTATCTCTTTTCCACTAGGTTTCTGTAGGAAACTTACATCGATTATTGCCCGATTTTGGTGGAGCTCGCTGCAAAAAAGGAAAATTCACTGCTAGAATGGGAAAAGATGACAACCACCAAAATTATTGGAGGGATGGGTTTTAGAGATATGAAACGGGCTAACACGGCACTGCTAGCAGTGCAAGCATGATAAATCTTAAAGAATCTATATTCCTGGGCAACTCAGGTACTTAAAGGTATATATTTTTCTAACAAAGACTTTCTCGAGGTAAAACTCAAACAGAGCAGATCATGGTCATGAGCAAGTATTATTGAAGGCCGAGATCTTCTTATACATTAAGGTATCATCCAAATTGGAAACGGAGAATATACAAATATTTTGAAACACAAATGGTTATCGTCTGGTCTAATCAAAGACAAATCGAAAGAAACACAACTGGAGACAGTAGACCAACTTATGAAACAAGACACGGAGGATTAGAATTGCGAGACGATAGACTCAAATTTACCAGGCCCGGTCAAAGGAGAAATCACCAAAACTCCACTATGAATACAGACGAGCCAGACACGTTCACTTGGCCACACACAAGATCAGGCCAATATTCTACAAAATCGGGTTACAAGATCTTAACAAAAATATCTGAAGAAAACGAAGTTCAGACTTCTAATCAAGCGCAACTGAAAGATCCATAATAGGATCCGGAAATCAAAGGTACCAAACAAAGTTAGATCCTTTACATGGAAGGCATGCAGGAATATA